>LPNX010293417.1:1172329-1271898 GCA_001517045.1 Pseudotsuga menziesii
AAATTAAGATATTCGCAATCTCATAAAAAATATGTTAGAAGGATTATATACTACACATATTACAACCAAAACATTATAAAATCACATAAGCTCATAACTTGTATTTGATAATGTTTGAAAAACACAAAAAACCATGCTAAAATGAGTGTATATTACACGTTCTACTAAAAAATTATAAAATCATACTTTCTCAAATTACATTTGTTTAAATAAAATTTGCTCACATTTAATATTTATATTAAAAATTATATATTAAAGTTGAAATTAAAATTGTTCATTTAATTCACAAATTTATTAAATAAAATTTATTATTTCATTTAAAAATTTATTAAATTTATATATTAAAATTAAAATATTTCTTTCCTAACTTATTTAATATTTGTTTTAAGTAACCTATTTAATATTTGTTTTAATTTTTAAGTTTTTATACATAAGTATGTTAAAGTAATTTTATTTTATTTCTAAGGAACAATTTTACATAAATTTTTTTGAGTACTTCTTAAGGGGATTAAAAAAAGTTGAACTTGTGATTTCCTTAATTTTTGGAAAGAGATTTCATATCTGCCTCATGATGACTTCACTTAACCTTCAAGGCTATGAAAATAATTTTATTATAAACAACAAAAATACATTTTAAATATACATAATTATATATCAAAAAATTCTTTAAAAAAAGGTACACATTTATTTATTACATGTAGCGGGTTTTTCCAAATCCATTGACAAAGGTCAAATAATGTATCTTACTCTTCATGTCCTTCAACAAAGTTCCAATATAGAAAATAAAAATAAAAATAACCATCACCTCTCAAATATCCCACTTACAAAACTTATTTCTTAACTCCAATCTCATGAAGATATGATTCTTCAAGGACACTAAGCTTCCAAATACTCTTTCATCACCAACTGAACTTCTGGCATGTTTGTGCTTCATAACTAGTGATAGTTTGTAGCTTGTGATAGAGGGGTTGGATTCCATAGCTAGTTATAGCATATGGAATTTTTTACTCGGGCTGATGTTAGGATGTCGATCCCATGGTGCATTCCATCCTGAGTGTGTGTAGTGCAAAGTGTCAGGATTGCTCTCCCGAAGATATAACACATAAGCATTGATATCCTGTAACGTCCCCATACCCCATAATGCGGATTATTAAAAAAATTTCTTCAAGAACCCTTGTTCTCCTTTCGAAACACAGGGCATCTACGTTAACACACTCTTCAACATTCATACTCAGTCTTAGAAACCACTGTAATAGTCATTTTTCCCTTCACAGATTCCTTCTGCGACCGGAAACACCTTTTCCACACTCCTCCCTCCGCACTCCCCTTTCCACCTTTTCACTGTGGAATCTGGGAATCGGTCACACAATGTGCAATGGAGGTGTTCATCTCACATTCCACCTTCCTTCTGCCCTTTCGCCTTCGGAACTTGGAAGTCAAAAAAACATCTTCTCGACGGAATCGTTCAACGACCTTCCTCCTTCCACCTTCTTCCCTTCTACCTTCCTCCTTCGGAGCTCGGAAGTTGGAAACATAAATTTTCGACAAAATACTCAGCCATATTCTACCTTCCGCCTTTTCGTTGTTCCGCTTGGAACTCGGAAATCAGAAGACTAACAAATGACAAAAACCTTGGACCATTTTTCTTCCTTCCACCTTTCCTTCGTTCCGCTCAGAACTTGGAAATCAGAAAACTATCAAATGATGGAGTCCATGACTCCGCCTTATGCATTCCTCCTTTCTGCCCTCTAGTGCAGAGCTCAAGAACCGGAAAACTTATCTTTAAACCTTAGCCTTTTCTGCACTTCCGACTTCTACTTTTCAACCTTGGACTTCAAAAATCAGAAAGTTAAATTTACCTTAGAACTTTTCTGCACTTTTCCACTTCCGCATTTCTGCCTTCCATATTGCGGACTTTGGAAGTAGGAAGCTCCAACATTATTCCTTTCTCTTTTCTCGGTTTTCCACCCTCTGCCTTCCGCCTTCCGCAGGCGGATCCTAGAGTGTAGAAACACCCACATTCTACCTTGTTCCCACTTCTCTTTTTCAGTTTCCACCTTCCTCCTTCCCCAGGCGGATTTCAAGGGGCGAAAACACTAAGTCGGAGGTATTATGACTCTATAATAGGATTCTATCCTCCAAGAACTTAGGAAAAAATGCATAAAACATACAAGGCATAAACAAATGCAATTACAAGAACATTCATCACATTAAACACTACTGAAACATTGCAAGGATTCATCATATCATCGATTCATCATATTCATAAGAATTCAGTCATTAATTCATAAGCATTCAACATAGTCATTTCCTTCACAAGCAAATACATTGCAGCAATAACACAACAAAGAATACTTATCTTTGATGATGGAGTTGTCCTGCGACTAGCTATGTGGCTGCAACTTTCCACCCAACCAGAGGCTAGTGTGCTCATTAATATCTCAACACCACTTCCACCCTCGAGCTGGGCATGATTTCCACAAGGAACTAGGGAACACCAAACTTACACACAGCTAGATCATAACACACATAGTGAATCCAACACATAGTAGGGTTTCACAAACTGTGCAGCTAAGCCAATATACAATTGGGTTTCACAGGCTACTAGGGAAATGACTCACTCCTAGTAAATGCACAACAAAAAATAGCCAAACCAACTAGCAGTTGGGATTATAAGGATTCTAAGGAAATGGAAAGATAGAATTGCTAAGTTAGTGAGCTCAACCATAGAGCTATGGACACCTGCACCAAATCTATCAGCTTGGCATTCCACAATACCTACACCACCCAACACAAGGAATTATTTCCTTCATTGCTACATAGTTCCCTCAGGACATACCTTCCCTTCCAATGCTCTTAAGGGTGTTCAGAAAGGATTTTCCAGGTCCTCTTGATCTGTCTGTGAGGTTCCTCTCTTCACTTGGTTTATCAGCCAATTTTGGGCCTCTTCCACTCCTAAGTCTTTCCAACCAAAAAAAGTATGCACATCACAACAACCCACATGGAAAACACAGCACACAGGATTCACACTGTACATAAGAAAAACAAGGTCTCCAACCAATCTATGGTTCAGGATAACGCTACAACACATCAACCAATTTATCAACAAAGGGGAAAAAACTTGCAGAAATGCATAGCAATTCTCTGCTCAAACCAAAAATTCTCAGTAACTTTGTTGATGAACAACGCATAATCATGAATGATCGAATCCTCCTCTCCAATACCACAGGATGGAATAATAACCTTCCAAACATTCAACATGACCCATGAGAGACACGACTGGACACTCAATCCAGGGTTTGCTTGATTCAAAAGCAAGAACACAGTTGCAAACTTGCATCTTTGCTCAGACACATGATCGGACTGTCATGCCTTGCTCTGCCTAAGGAATTAACTTTCTCAAGCAACTTCTGGAAGGTATGAATGATTGAGGACAAAGTACAAAAGGGTAGCTGAGGGTTCATGGGATTCCCCATTGACACCTGGCCACACCCTATTGGCTCAAGGGGTTTGACTAAATCCCCTCCCTATTCCTTGTGAAATCATGCCCCCATCTCTTTCACGTTGCAATCCCATAGCTACATATGGTAATTTATTAATTTGTACATTTACATGATATATCAATAAATATATCTATATCTATCTATCTATCTATATATATATATATAGTGTTTGAATCAACACCATAAACATAGGTATCGACGTTGATCACCTATATATATATAGTGTTTGAATCAACACCATAAACATAGGTATCGACGTTGATCACCTATATATATATAGTGTTTGAATCAACACCATAAACATAGGTATAGACGTTGATCACCTATACAAAAAACACCAATCAATGGCAGGGCCTTCGAATTGAGCTCCTTTCCATGATTCAAATATAGTATATACATCATGTACAATTCAATACCATGGGGTCAAAACTAGGGTATTACATTCCCCTTCCCCTTACAACAACATTGTCCTTAGCGGTTTACAAAATTGAACAAAAATGATACACTAGCACCACCCTCCGTTCCCTGCAAAATTGAAGAAAAATGGATGTGCCAATCACATGACATCCTCCAGCTCCCACGTAGCCTCTTTAGGACTGTAGTTCTCCCACTGCACCTTCACATGTCCAGTGGCTTGATTCCATAGCACTGTGACCTTCCCATCGAGGATGCACAATGGATTGGTTTGGAAATCTCCCTCAGGTTCCACCTGAATCACATCCCAATTTATCACATGGTTATGATAGTGTACATATTTCTTAAGAAAATAAACATGAAAAACATGACGAGCTCTAGTGCCAATAGGAAATGCAAGTCTATATGCAACTAGCCCTATTCTTTCAAGCACTTCAAACGGCCCACAGTATCTAGGTGACAGTTTGGCACAACTTCCAAGCTTCAAGGAACTCTTCCTTTCCCTCACTCTGAGGTAAAAATGATCCCCAACGTTGAACTCTCTATGCACTCTATGCTTATCTGCATAGCCTTTCTATTTGTCTTGGGCTGATTTAAAATTCTACCTGATCCTTACAACCTCTTGCTCCATCTCCTTGAGCAAATATAGACCAAGCACAATCCTATTTACTGGATTATTCCATGTCACGGGTGTCCTAAACCTTATTCCATACAAATATTCATATGGACTCATCCCCAAGGATGATTGTTCTCCATTATTATAAGAAAACTCTACCAAGTGTAAATAATATTCCCACTTGGTTGGCTTGTCCATCTGTAGAAGGAGCAAGTCGACGAAGTCGACTTGAACGAAGACCGACTTAGTCGATTAGCTGACGAAGTCGATGGGCCGACTTAGTCGATCAGCCGACTAAGTCGGTCGGCCGACTAAACTAGAAGATTAGTCGGTTAACTAAAAGTTGTGTCGGTTCACCGAACCGACAGGTAGTTATTTTGTAACTGTCAGTACATTGTATATATTAGGCTGTTGAGCCAAACGAGAACTCAGTTCAGTTCTCTGCCTTGTATGAACTCATTGCAATAATATAATCTATTTTCCTATCTGTTCTTGTGTCTTGTCTCTGATTTATAGTTATGTATGTTTAGTATGTATTATTGGTAACCTTATGTGATCTGTGAGATTACAACATTGGTTCCGTTGCCGGGAGCTAGTAGCCGCGGCAGTCGACATTGTCGAGGACGCCGCTGCAAATAAAGTATCAGTTGAAACTCAGTTTCAACGGTATCTAGATGCAGGAGCTCTGGAGGGTCGACCAAAGAAAGAAAAAATGACACTGACGACTAAAAACATTGTCGACCTTGTGTCGACCCCTCCACCTCCATCCCCGACACCCATAGTCGAGGAGCAAGCATCAGTACAACAGTCGGTCAGTCCCCAGAACGTATATCAAAGAGCAATCCTGGAGACAGTCAAAGCCAAGGTTGACCAGGACGCTGAGCTTAAATCTTTCTTCGTGACGCTGCCTGCACTGTTTCAGTCGGCCCACAAAATACAAACAACAGCTCCTCTCTATGCAAGCAAAAATCCCTATGCAAACATTACGACGACATTCACCCGAGACCAACAAGGCGACATAATTAGAGCATCACAGTTTGTGACGGAGCCAATCAACCTCAACGCCCAGGACGACCTACCCACTACACCTTCGGAAGCAGGTATCTCTTTCGACAAAATCCCACCACACATTCCAGCCAACCCATCCACCCCAGTTCCTTCTCCGACCCCATCGCCTCCACCACCACTATCACCACCCCCCCCCCCCCACCACCACCAGATTCACAACCAGACCTATCACAACCCCATACAACTTCATAGCCGGATGTAGTTATACCAACCCCCCAACCAGCAAATCCATCGACTTTCGCTCCCTCGACCACAGACCCAACCTCAACTGCCGAAGGCACCCAGGAGCCGGAGGCCGACAAACACAAGAAGAAGAAAGCACATCAAACCAAAACTTCCGACCTCCGGATCAACTTAAGGGATTCAAGTTCCTTGAATGACACAGAGGTCGGCCAACTCCTCAAAACCGTGGCCAAAGAAGCAAAGCTAAGGACGACTCAGAAAAGTAAAGAACTTACAGCCAAAAATGCAAAAGAAGTCGAGTTTCTCGGCAAATGCAGAGCTCTAGCACAGATCGTGATACCAGGCCCTGTCGAAGTTGAAACAGATCGACCACTTGAAATAGCGTACCAGCTCTTCGAGACTATGGTATCGACCGTCCAGGCCCGGATGCAAGTGACTAAGGAAGAACAAAAGGAGGAGACTACTCGACTGCTCCTAGAACAACACACTGCCTTCTCAGAGGCCTACAAGGTATTCCAGGACCACATGGAGGAGTCTGTTGTCACAGAAGATGTTTTACGTGACTGGCCTACTCACTATGGGAAGGTCTACCAACAGACCCGACAGACTCGTCAAGGCATTTAGGCCTTGGAGAGTAGGAAAACGATAGAAGAAGCACTCAGACAGACGATAGAAGATCAAATAGTGCTGGAGAACAACAAGCTGTAGAAGCTGTAAAGGGAAGCACACCAATGGGTGCAACAGGCTCTGCCAAACCTAGAAAATGTCGATATCATCTACCCCCAGATGAAACGACTCATCGCTGCCACAGAAGAGCAGAACCAGTCATTAGGCCCCAACATGGAGAAAATTGCAGAAATTCCCATTTCAGAAAAGATGTCGGTACTGTCAAGGTTAACGACATTGACGATCGACATCCAGAAAGATTTACAGAGTTGGACGGACTTTCAACATCACCTTGCTGTCACAGCTCCGGCCATTGTCGAAGTCTGCCTCCAAAAGAGACCAACCATCCGTCTGCACAGTCCACAGCAATAGCAATTTTGAACGGTTCGACAAAACTTCAAATTTTGTACCTCCCTGAAGAAACGTTTTGTTCGTGGGGGAGATGTAGAAGGAGCAAGTCGACGAAGTCAACTTGAACGAAGACCGACTTAGTCGATCAGTTGACTACGTCGATGGGCCGACTTAGTCGATCAGCCAACTAAGTCGGTCGACCGACTAAACTAGAAGATTAGTTGGTTAACTAAAAGTCGTGTCGGTTCACCGAACCGACAGGTAGTTATTTTGTAACTGTCTGTACATTGTATATATTAGGCTGTTGAGCCAAATGAGAACTTAGTTCAGTTCTCTGCATTGTATGAACTCATTGCAATAATATAATCTGTTTTTCTATCTTTTCTTGTCTCTTGTCTCTGATTTATAGTTATGTATGTTTAGTATGTATTATTGGTAACCTTATGTGATCTGTGAGATTACAACACCATCACAGACATATGAAGCATGTCTTCAAGCACTTAATTCACTCTTTCTATCTATCCACCAGTCTAAGGATGGTAGTCAGTGCTAAAGTTCAACTTGGTACCCAAATCTGGAAACAAACCCTTCCAAAAATTGGAAGAGAACTTGGGATCCCTGTTAGATACTATTGCCGTAGGCAATCCATGCAATTTGAAAAATCTCCTTCATGAATATTTTTGAATGGCATCAGTCTTATACATGGACTTAAGCGGTATAAAATGTGTTTCATTTTTCAAATTTTCCACCACAACCATGATGCAATCATGTTTCCTCCAAGTCATTGGCAATCCTGTAATAAAATATGTTGGCACTCAAAATCACACCCTAAGGTTGCGGAAAGGCGAACCCCAAGGTAACATCAGAACCGCTTTAGGAAAGGGAGCTGGATTCTCCGATTCCATAGAGGGATCTCTCAAAAATACATAACAAGGCTAGATATATGGTCACAGAATGAATTTCAAATATTGGTGGTTGGAACAAGGTAAAGATGTATTGGGATATGGATTCACAAATACCAAGAAACAAAGAGCAGTTTGCAATGGAAGTGTTTTCAAGATCAAGGTAGTGCTTTGATTACGGTTGATATGTTTTGGGTCTAGTGGGAAATGAAGAATGATGACAATCCATCAATGTAGAGCACCACAGGGATGAATTCTACGCCAAATTTGGAAGAAATATTTGGTGAATGTCTAAAACAATAGCTAGATCATAGGAATATGAATTCCGAACCATTATACACTAGTCATAGACCTGAAGAAAACATAATGTATAGAGATAACATGCAAGACATGCACATAAAGAAAGGAAAGCACAGACTGTAATTTAGAAACACACATGAATTCTTGCATTCGAAAAACCAGCATTCGGCTCTGTAACTTGTATTAAAAATAGATCAAAATATTATAAACACAACAGTTTTACGAGTTCCAACCAACCCCTTCTCCCTCTGCGGGAAACATATTTATAGTGTTTAGTCCCTCAAGACAAACCTCGAAACAGGACCAAAATTAGTCACAAAATAAAAAACAAACTTATAGAAAACTATAGCATGGAATTTCTCTGTGATGTGCATAAAACATAATGTGATGGAGGTATCACACCTGTTGGTTAGGGAGCAATGACGCGTCTTCACATTCAGGCTCGTTTGATCACCTTACACCTGTATCCTTTGTTCCAGTCACGACTCAGGCGTGTCAATCATTGTTGCATATTGTATTTATCCCTATTGTAGTTCTCAATTAACTTCCATTGGTTAACAGTTGGCATTTATAGCTTGATCATTTCCTCTACTAACACACTGAGTTCCACATTCTCCGGATAGGAAGGCACTGATAGTTTTGTACACATAGCTCTGAAATCAGACAACAATTCAAAGTCACCGGTCAACTTATCGATCATAGTCTTACCTGAGAGTGACTACTGGGCCATATCTTCAAACTGTCTATGATATTGTCTGCACTCGACCATCCTATCCTGATAATTTTTCTGGGATAGCATTGGCCCCTTCTCCTCCTAGAAGAAGGGGAGTCCTCTTTTGACTAGGGGATTGAAAACATGGATAAATCCATTCACTTGATTTTGCATGAAGTTCTAATTCACCTCGACCATTTTCAAATGACGATGTTTGTTCACCACCTTCCTTACCCAAGTAATGACCAATAAGTTATCTTGGATATTTCCCTATTTGACCTCTTCTTCGGCCAAATTGTTCAGAAAACCAATAGCACCTTCAGCCGTGTCTACGAGTCTTTTGTTTAAGTTCTATTTCACCATCTGAATATATTTCTTGGCCACCTATGTAATTTTGTCTTTATCCCGGTTAAAATATAATTAAATCTATAACTTAGCTATTTTTGATATTATTACATCCCAACTAAGGTTTTTTTCCCCTTGCAAGGATGCCTTACAAGAAAATTGCTTTGTCATCTTGTTGTTTTTGTCCTCTAGTTCTTTACATTGGTCTTCCAACATCTTCTTTAATTTTTCTTTGTGTGCAACCATATCCATTAGATATTTATTTTGTTTACTTAGGCCAGTGATTTCTAGAGTCTTGATACTTACTTGAGACTTTTCTTGATAAAGGGACTCTTCACCAGACACATTAGAAGATCAGATCACTGATACTGGTTATTTCTGATTTCTTTCTCTTAGTTCCTGTAACTCTTTTTCCAACTTCACTTTCTTATCTTCGAAATCCTTTTCCTTCTCTGTCTAAAGCTCTGCATATTTCTTCCATTTTTTGTATTTCTCCTCATACTTGATTAATTTGGACTTGCAATTGACTAATTCGGTGTCTAGGGATTCCCTCTCTTTCTCAATTTTGGTCAGCTCAGAGGTTTGTATGAGTAAGGTCGTTGGGATTTCTATCTTCCTTTTTAATAGTTGGATTGTACCCTCTTTGTCCTTTAGTAACTTCTATGTGAAAACACCTTTATTCTTTGAGTTGTGTTCTACCAATATACATGTCTAGATATTTTTTATCTGGGTCCGGTGAGCTCTATTCTCTACTCTCTACTTTCGAAGTATCTCTTCTACCCTTTTCTTACTATCTGTTAATTTGGATATCTATAGGGTAGCCTGAAGCATATTGGTATAGATGATATCACTTATCCCTCTGTGAAAATGAATCATATTAGTTTTGGGAACTTTCTTTGGGTCTACATTCATCTCGACTACTTTATATCTAGTAATAACAACCAAGGTCAGTGTCCCTCTGGCTTGATCTCTAATAGTTACTAGGGAGGTATCCTAACCGGGTAATTTTCCTACCTGGTCACACAACTTCAATTTTTCCTCGAAATCTTTTTCATCAGCATTTATATAACTTACCACCATATCTGCTTTGGAATTATACCTATTTACATAATCTTTTGCAAAACTATCAAATGTATACTCCTGAATTTCGAAGGTTGGGCCTTTGACCTTTACATTTTTCTTCTTTCCTTTAGTCCTTGTAGTTTTCACCAGATCTCCTGGCTTTTCAGTTTTCTGCTTCTTGTGTTTTTTGGCAGTACTCCCTTTGTCTATGTCCATGGCCTTTGGGCATGCCCTCTTACTTCCTTTGTTAGCCACACTAGCTAAAGTAGTGATCTGTGTGGCCACAAAAACAATGCTGGAGAGGTATTGCTAGGGGGATTACCAATTGGCATAGAGGAGGCTGAATTTTCTAGCATGTCTTCATCACAACCAGTTTCTCTAGGATACTCCATCCAGTTCTCTTTTTGTACCAATCCTGCCACTTCAACATGCTCGAATGACTTGTTTTTATTGGCCTTCCTTCTATTGGAGATGATGTGGTGAGGGTCGTAGTTAATTGTAGACTCCCTTGCAAACTCTTTCTCCCTGAGAAAATTTTCAATCATTGGGAGGGCTGTTTTGTTTTTAAGGGTAAAAGGGCCAACTAGCCATGGAAACTTAATATTTGCAAGCTTCCCGAAGCTTATGAAATGTTCATCTTTGGTAGTCAGCCTCTTCCTGATCAACTCCAATGCAAATACCCTCAATGTCAGAAACCTGTAAACCCATAAACCCTGATCATAGTATTGTCCTCGGAGCGGAACCAATCTCCTACTCTCCTTTCAGGAGACAACTATAGAAGGTTTTTCATTTTTGGTAAGACCCTTGGTAGTCTCTCTTGGAAAAAGACTTGATATACTAGTGCCATGAGGACATTCATGAACTTGCTATAATATTTATACATGTCCTTTGTCATAAGCATCTCCGGGAGTTCCAGGTTGTTTTCATTAAAGCTCAAAAACATTTTTAGAAGGAGAGATTGAAACCTGAAGGTCCTTGATTGATGGAAGTTAATCAATTGAGAATGGATGTTTGTAGCTAATAATTCATCAAATCATAGACATGCATATGGTGCAGACTGAGTCAACGTTTCTGACACTACTTGACTAGAGATTAGGGTGAATATCAGACTCAATAAGGTTTCAGTGACAAATTGGTTTGAGTCCAAACCTAAGAATTGGCTTGCTAGGGTTATTAAGGATTGTGTCTCTTTGTTAAACAGGTCGAAATTGATGGGGAATAGGGGATTTGATAACAGGATTTCTGGTTTCAAACAGGTTTTGAGAAAATATTCCTTTTGCTAACCCGGAGATCTTTGAAAAAACTGGAGTATATCCTCTTCATTGTACTCATTAGACATCTAGGTAAACTAAGGAGGAATCATTAGAGTTTTTTGTACAGTGAGGGAATTTATAGGACACAACATCTTAGACCTAGACATGTTCATTATCTCATCCTCATAAGGAGAATAATTATTTACGCACTAGTCTATGAATTCTGGGCAACTATGGGTTTGATCAATAGAGAAGTAAAAGAAATACGAAATGAACACTCCATGAGTGTCGATTCCCTGCAACTGAATATTTTTCAGTTTGCTCCTGGAATCTTCTATACTATCATGTAATATGATAGTATCGAAAACTTCATAATCCTTATCTTCAAGGGCTTCTTGAGCACTTTGAAATTCGAGACCTTGAGCCTCTAAATATTCTATTTCGGCCATGAGAAACTAACTTGATAGAGCGAACGCACCAGGTTGTTTGACAGTTTTATTTTGGAGTTCGTTCAAGGTGGCGTATTTTACATAGTCCGAGTCCTCGCTTTCTGATGCTTCTAGAAAAAACAACCGGACCAAAACCATGTGCCAGTTTTTATATTATTTTATTCCCTTATTTGACCACGCATCTTTTCAGCAGGATAAAACATTAGTCATAGATCTAATACCCTAGAATCTGAGCCGTGTAATCTTGATTGATGGAAATTATACTATTAATTTCCCTTCTCATAGTCCTTTCAATCACTTCTAACTCAAGGGAGTTATCCTCCTCCATCGATCCAAAATTTCTATCATCCCATCGTCCAAAATGGAGGGGCCTACCGAATTCCGCCACTTTTGACTGAAATTTCTACCGCGCAAGTGTAGCTAGCGGAATAGATTCCCACCATTTATTTATATCCTCACTGATCCCCATCGTCAGATAGATCATCCCTTTAGCATATTTCACGACTTTTGAAATCGTATCCGCTACGAGCGTTTTAGATCATTCGAATTTACCTCGACCGTTGATCTAATCCCTTCGTGATTTTGGTCATCGTAAACTGCTGACGTTTAATTCATTTCACCAATTTTACATGAACTCTTTTTTGGTACAATGGAACTTGCAAAAGAGATCCTCATCGTTGATATTCCTCGGTCCTTTCCCATAGCCATTAAAAAACGTCTCATTCTCCATCACCCTTATGACTAGAATTTCTTCTCTCCTCTTGCACGACTAGCACGAGGGATCTTATTTATGATTATGGACCCTAAAATTTTCTTCCTTCAATGGAACATATACTATGTGGGCCCTTATATCCCTACCAATTCTTAGAATCATCCCTCAAATCATTTCCTTGTCCTCAAAAACCCATCAAAATTCCCGAGGTTCATTTCCATGAAAATTTTGTAGGTCTTAGTTCTTTCCTTATGGGTCCAAAACCCTCTCATTTATTCAACAAAAAATTAGGTGCTAACAAGTGGCTCTAGATAGGGATGCTATCCTCCCCATGAGGTAGCAAAGAGCCCATAGACCAGGTTCCTAATCCATTGGGCCATCGTTCTCACTTCCGAACCTCAAACATCTGTTAATGTTGTTGTGTTTGTAAACAAAACAAATAAAAAGGAACACAACTGCCCTTCTAGATATTATGGCCTTCTCTTCGGGCTTTAAATCTTTCTAGATCTACCTTTATTTCTTGAAAATAGAAAGTATATACAACTGTGATACAAATGCTTACCTCTTCTTCTCAGGTCACGTAATATTTGAGAAACCTCTCATTCACCGGAACTCCTTCCAACAGGGATCCATCCTGATGTTGTAGAATGAAAGCATTTTCCCCTCTCTGTACGACAACGATGTAGGGACCTACCCACATGTGATCAAACTTCCTATGTTTCCATTTATCTTCATGGGGATCATCCCACTTCAAGACCAGGTCATCAATTAGGAACTTCTCTTATTTAACTCTTCTATCAAAGGTATTTTTCATTTTCTCTTGATGTACTTGCACAACATCGCAGGCTTTGTCCCTTAACTTGTTCAGCTCTATGATCTGATTTATCCTTATATACACATGATTCAGTTCACTCTATGGTTCCTGCAACAACCTCATTACCAGTACTCCTAAATATGCTGGGAAGACTACTTCAGCTCCGTATACCAACTGGAAAGGTGACATTCCAACCGCCCTTTTGGTTCTGATCTTTTCATCCCACAAGGAATATTTAAACTTCGCGTGCCAAGCCCTCTTGTTGTCTTCCAAAAAATTCGTAATAATCCTCACCAAGATTTCATTTGAAGACTCTACTATCCTATTTCCTTGTGGGTAATAGAAGGTAGAATGGTTTAGGATGATATGGTACTTGTGGAAAAAGTTAATCATCTTTTTAGACTTAAAAGCTACTGCATTATCTATTACTATTATTCTAGGGAACCCAAACTGAGATAAGATGTTTTCTTCGAGGAAATTCATGATCACCTCATAAGTGGCCCTCCTTGTAGGTATTGCCTCAATCCATTTGGTAAAGTAATCCGTAGCTGTCAAAATCCACCCGTGTTTCCCAGAGGAGTTCAGATTTATTTCTTCGATAAAGTCTATCCCCCACTATTGGAAAGGTGCTTCTATGGATATGGGTTTAAGAGGGAGTGGAATGAGTTTCCTCTTACCTTCAAAAACTTGGAACTGGTGGCACTTCATGATTTCTTTGTAAACATCAGAAAACAGTGAGGGCCAATAGAAACCAGCCCTCAAGATTTTGTTTGCTGTAACTTTCCAAGAGTGGTGCCATCCAGAATATCCTTTCTGGAAATCCTCTATGGTTTGTTGGGCCTCATCCTCTAGAAGGAAGTTCAGTAGGATACCTCCATGATCTTTCCAACACAATTACTCATTTAGAATACAAAATTTTTCCGATTTCAACTTTATTGACCTTGCCCTTGTTTTGCTCAACCCTGCAGGTTCCTGTACATTTTGCAGCACATATGCAATGTCAAAATACCAAGGGGATGTGGAGAAGCTTGGCATTACATATACTTCAGGATCCAGTTGGAGTGAGTGATTGGTCAAGAAGTTTAGATGTAAGGAATCACAGTTGGAGTTTGTCATCATTTTGGCCAATCGTTGACCTTTAACCAATTTGGTGGGATTTATTTGAATATCATATTCTAATAGTACTGCAAGCCATTTCACTCTTCTCCCTTCTGGATACGGGTGCGTGAGGATGTTTTTCACAATATTACTGGGCACATAGGCAATGATGTGAGAGTGGAAGACATAGAATCTAAAATCCTTCAATGATTTTAGCAAGGCATACGCTTGTTTCTCTATTATGTCATACTTCAATTCTCCATCTCTCAACACTTTGCTAAAACATTTTATGGGCTAACGAACATTTTGGTTGTTCTTTTGTAACAACACTCTAGCTATAGTGTGATAAGATCCATAGGAAAAACTTAGGAAGTCTTTGCTCAAGTCTGGGATTACCAGGACAGGGGCTTCAATGAGGGCATTTTTTATATCTCTGAAGGCTGTCCTTGTGTCTGGTGTCCGTTTAATCTCATGGTCCTTCTTCAGCATGTTGGTAATATTCATCAATATTTTAGAGAAGCTGGGGATGAACCTTCTTAGAACATTTACCTGTCCAATGAAAGATTGTACTTCTTTTTTACTTCTTAGCTCTTCGACCTTCTGGATGGATTTGATTCTTTCTGGCTCTATTTTTATACTGAGGTGAAAATGTGAAGTTGGGCAACACTTCCCTGAGACTTCGGTGTCCAAACAACATAGAAAACGTTATTCGGCTGAATAACTATCATTATTCAGCCGAATAACGTTAACGGTGAACCATTTAATTTGATAGAACGCATAGCCGGCCGGAATTTTTTTTCTGTTGTTTTAATATTTTTTCAACGGAATAATTATTCGGACGAACAGTTGTTCGGACAAACAATTATTCAGCCAAATAGTTTTTTGGCCGAACAATTATTCGGCCAAACAATTATTCGACCGAATAATTATTTCGCATAAAAGGCAAGCTTCGGCCCCATTTTCTTTGTTTTTGCCTACAGTCATTTGTCTTCATTTGGTCATGTTTTTCCGTCGTCCGATTTGTCTGTTGTTGTCCGTCACCCCTGTCCTCTTCACCGGTCCTCCTGACGTGGACATACTAGTTTCATGTCGGCATGGAAGTCTGTTCGTGGAGGGCGCTTGGTGATGGACTGTTCGCGGTGGAGGTCTGTTCATCATGGAGGTGTGTTAGTGGAGGACACATTGTGTTGTTGTTTGTGGTCTTTCCTTGGAGGGTCTGTTCGTGGTTTGGTATTGCTGTGTCCCCCCTTGTCAGGTAATATTTTATGAAATTTCTTCTATAATTTGAAATGAAATTTTTAATATGTGATATATCTTTTGTTGTAGCCAATGGCATTCCTTTTTCGTGATAGTATTGCAGAGTTAAAGTTTTCATATGTTATGTGTTGTTGTATAAATCTTATAATTTTAATTTTAATTAATATCTATGTGTATGAACTCTGTCCATGTTAACATAGTAGATGAAATTTGTTCATGAACTTTGTTCATGTTTATAGAGTACGTGAACTCTGTCCAAATGGACAGAGTTCATGTGACAGAGTCCATTTGGGTAAGTTTTTGTTTATTTTAATTATAATTTCTATGTTTTTAGAATTTAATATAATCTATTTGAATTAGAATGAAATATTTTTAACTTAAATTACAGGTAATAATTTAAATAGAATGAAAGGAGTTGATGAACTCTGTCCATTTGGACAGAGTTGATCAACACTCAGATGGATAGTTCATGAACTCTGTCTAGATGGACAGAGTTGAAGAATTCTCTTCAAATAGACAGAGTTAAAGAACTCTCTCAAAATGGACAGAGTTGATGAACTCTATCCATTTGGACAGAGTTCATCAACTCTGACCACATGTGAATAGAGGAAATCAAATCTGTCCAAATAGACAAGACAATGGATTATGCTTAGCAAGACATAATTCATTTAGAATTCATCAATTATTTCTTTGATAACTTTACTTAGTAAAACGTATTTTAGTAGTTTTAGTATTATAGAGTTGATCAACATTAGGATGGACAGTTCATGAACTTTGTCTAGATGGACAAAGTTGAAGAACTCTCTCCAAATAGATGGAGTTAAAGAAAGCTCTCAAAATGGACAGAGTTGATGAACTCTGTCCATTTGGACAAAATTCATCAACTCTGTCCACATGTGAATAGAGTAAATCAAATCTATCCAAATAGATAAGACAATGGATTAAACTTGGAAAAACATAGTTCATTCAGACTTCATGAACTTTTTCCCTGATAACTTTACTAAGCAAAACGTATTTTAGTAGTTTTAATATAAATCATAAAAAAAGCCATTATTACACATAAAACATCAGATTTTTTGATTACTGATCTGCTTTATTTTATGTATTCTTAATCTAAAAAGAAACATATAACTTGTATAATGCTTATTAGTTACAATTTATACTTAGTATTATATTAAGATATTGTGAATTTTTTATAATATTAATTTAAGTTCATAGGTATAATAAGGAAGACATTTGTATTAAATCTATTCATGGACAAAGTTCATGAATGAATACTATGTCCATGGATAGAGTTGATTAACTTTGTTTACATGAAGTGATGAACTTAACCCTATCCATGTGGATAGAGTTGATGAACTCTATCCATGCAGAGTTCATCAACTTTGTCAATGCAGAGTTCATCAACTGTGACTTTGATCAGTTTACTTAGTATAAGGGATATTTTTTATGATTTTATGGAATAATGAAAATATTTGTAGTTGACATAAAGAAATGTAGTTTTAATTTCATATTTGATGATATTGGTTTTATTAATTTTAAAAATTCAAAATACATAAAAAACATAGAGATTGCTACATTAATTTTTTATACATCCAACAATAGTGTAGCTATTTTCATTTTAAGAACTGTTAGATAATATTAGGGACATTTAGGTCTTTATTAAAAAGATAGTTTTAAAAATTTAAAACACATAAAAAACAAAAAGATTGCTACATTAATTTTTTATACATCCAACAATAGTGTACCTATTTTAATTTTAAGAACTATTAGATAATATGAGGGACATCTAGGTAATAGAAACTTAGTTTTTATAGTAGTTAGCTCTTTGAAGTTGATGCATTAACATGCAGAGTTTGAATATGTAATGAGTTGATATATTAGATAATATTAAGGACATATAGGTCTTTATTAAAAACTTAGTTTTTATAGTGGCTAGGTGTTTGAAGATGAGGAATTAACATGTAGAATTTGAACATGATATGAGTTCATTTGTGTAATCTTGTAGATATCATCTCAAATGAAAATAGATAATAAATTAACTATAATAATTTAAAGAACTATTAGATAATATTAGGTATATCTAGGTTCTTATTGATATCTTAGTTTTTATAGTAGCTAGGTTTTTGAAGTTGATTAAAATTAACATGTAGAAATTGATATGGAACTAGATAATAAATTAGTTATAATCATTTAAAGAACTATTAGATAATATTAGGGATATCTAGGTCCTTATTGAAATCTTAGTTTTTATAGTAGCTAGGTTTTCGAAGTTGATTAATTAACATGTAGAAATTGATATTTCCATAAATTTGTAGATGGCATATTCAATGGAAAGAGAGCAGCCTTGAGACATAAGCGTAGGTGGTCATTACATTTTTTGGGAGTTGGTGTTAGAAATGAAAATCAAATATTATCGTGGTCGCCTTTGGATTCAGGCTTATTGTATAGTTCACATTCAATTGATTATCGACGTGGCGATAGTGGTGGAGATGATTTCTCCTTATCATCTATGGTTGCAGTGTCATTGATATAAAGAAGGGTCATTTATCTTTATTTGTAGAAATGGATCTTGGAGTATTATGAGTTATAGATATGATTGATCAAATCTATGACTCCTATTACTCCTCGACCCATATTTACAGATTTACACATAACATTTAGAGGAAGCAAAAGTAGTAATGTTTTTACATGTTTCTTCTTCAAGGTATGTAATATTATCCAAATTGTTTTCTGATATATAAGTTTAATTAGTTTAAATAATTTTTGACATTTGTAAATTGCTTGTATATATGTTGAATCTTGGATCTCTTCAATCTTTCGAGGCAAAAGGAAGACTCCATTGGAGGATAGTGGTGGAATTGTAAGTTTAATATTTTATTTTATTTATTTTGGTTTAAAATAGTTTAAATAGTTTGTAAGATTTATAAACTATTTTTATACATGTCGTAGCTAGGGTCTCCTCTACCTTTTAGAGGCGAAGAGAAGACTCCATTGAATGATGGATATTTTGAGGTAATTTTGTTAGTAATTGTATTGATCTTTTATATACTAGTTTAATGTTTTAATGTTTTGATTTTAATTTAAAATTGTTTAAATGATTTATGATATTCATAATTTGTTTTTATACATGTTTCAGATTGCTAATAGTCAAAGGGAAGACCCTAGGTGGAGCATACTTATGGACTTCTTTGATTCAGACAACGAATAGATTAATTTTAGGATTATACACATGTTCATGAATGTTTTTTTGATTATATACACATGTACATTTAACTTCGATGTTCATGAATGTTTTTTTGATTATATACATGTACATTGAACTATAATGTTCATGAATGTTTTTTTGGATTATATACATACATATATTGATCTTAGATATTGTTTTTTGGATTATATACATTTATATTTAAAGGTTAGGAATGTTAAGAACGAATATGGGGAATTTTAACCTTAAGAATGAAAGCAATCCAATTTGTTACATTGATTTTAGATATTGTTTTTTGGATTATATACATGTATATGTAAAGGTTAGGAATGTTACGAATGTTAAGAATGAATATGGGGAATGTTAACCTTAAGAGTTTTAAGTGAATTAAATTGACTATATAAACATGGGAAATGTTAGGAGTGGATGTGGGAATGGGGATGAGGAATGTTAAGAATGAATGTTAGGAAGTTTAGATAGGTGCAAATATATGAATGTTTGTATTAGTAAATTTATGTATGTTTGTATATGTAACATATTTTTAATGTTGAAAAGTTTAGAAATTTAGGAATGTTAGGAATGTTAGATGCAATCTAATTTTAGGAATCAATGTGGGGAATGTTAGGAAGTGTAAGTAATGTTAAGGAAGTTTTGATAGGCGTAAATATATGAATGTATGAGTGAATGTTAGGAATGGTTAGGAAATGTTAGTAATGTTAGGAATTTTTGATAGGCGTAAATATATGAATGTATGAGTGAATGTTAGGAATGGTTAGGAATGTTAAGAAGTTTTGATAGGAATATTTTTTATTAATAAAGT
Organism: Pseudotsuga menziesii; assembly: GCA_001517045.1. NCBI lineage: Eukaryota > Viridiplantae > Streptophyta > Pinopsida > Pinales > Pinaceae > Pseudotsuga > Pseudotsuga menziesii. The sequence continues at coordinate 1,192,063 of LPNX010293417.1, forward strand.
AAAATTAGTAATTTGATTTTGAATTCTAATAAATTATAGCTCAATCCATCCATTTTTTAAGGTAACATTAAAGCAACTTGATTTTGAATTTTAATATTTTTTTATTACTAAGGTAACATTAGCAACTTGATTTTGAATTTTAATAAATCACTGATATGATAGAAAATCTTAACATAGAACAAGAATTAGAACAAGGAATGATATAGTTAAAAACATAGCAATGGAATTCCATCCTCAATTATCCGTTCATGGTCATATTTGGACAGTTTCCATTTTTTATTTTTTAAGGTTTTTTTCGATACAACTTGTTCTAATTTTATTCAAGATGCACATACTAAATGACTTTACTGACAACATATGGCTTCAGGTTCATAATCTTGAAAGTAGACATAATTTTCAGTCATACGGGTTTGCTGCAAAAAATAGCCTTTTAAAATGATGGATCCTCTTTCGTATGTAAATCCGTTGTCATTGTAGTCCTCCAATAACTTCATTTTTCTTTCGGTGCATCGCATTAAATAATATTTTATGTCTTCGTTGTTGTCTAAAGGTGCAATCATAGCGAAAATATGTCCTGTGCAAATTACAATTGGCATTGGAGTTAAGTGAATTAAATTGACTATATAAACATAAGGTGATGGACAATATTGAACAATCAACAACATCATTACCTTCTCTAACAAGATCTGAAATTCTATCACCATCATATGATATTTTTATTTCTTCTGATTCTAATTCTTCTATGTTTGCTAGTGGCATTTTTCCTTTTTGATTAATCTCTGTGTGTTTCCAATGTTTTACGTAGTTGTTCGTTATGTTTTCACAAACTTCTGTAGTTTCAACATTTTCAGTGCACATATGACAAAAACATGTTTGCTTTCTACTTTCAAATGCAAACACGTTTTGGAAGGATTTTGTTTGAATATAGTGAAGTTCTCTAGTTCCATGTATGGTGCTAGCCTCATATGGTATTGATCTATCTATATCTTGGAACCCAACAAGCCAAAAAAACCTACACAATAAATGATAAATCACAAATGACAACTTTTAATGTTAGTGTACAAAAACTTCAATGTTAGTACATACATTTTTTAAAATTGACAATTAATATAAATTAAAAAAATAATGTATATACCTACGCACATCTTTTGGTTGTTGACTACAATCATGGCTTAGATTTGATTTACACCATTGAACAACCTTTGCAGCTGAATGGAATTGTTTAGAAGAATGGTTCATTTGCCATATTCAAAGTGTTCTCTTTATGCATGCTCCTGCACCATCATGTTCACCTTTTCAATGTCCAGTTTCAAAGAAATTCCAGCAAGGTTTAATGTTCATTGCTTTATGAAGTCGACATAACCAAAAAAATGATCGTGAATATTTAAATTGTCCCACACATCCATCCGACCATATCCAATGTTCATTGAATTTAACTTTACGAGTTTTTAGTGAATCATAGAAATTTTTTTCAATACAATGTTGAAGAAAATGTGTATCGTGTGTACGATCATCGGTGATATAAAAGTGATATTCTTTAATCACATCTTGATTGTCACACGTGCTTTCAATGCCATAAACATCTTGTTGAGAATGTCTATATAGAACATGGACAAATATTGAAACTTGGTCAGAATGATAGTATTCACTTTGAATCTCTTTTTGTGCAGCAAATGTGTAGTTTTCTGCAAAATCAACTACAGACAAAATTGTTCCAGTTGGAAAAATTTCATGGGAATGTTTGAATTGAAGGTCTTGCCATTGTGCTCTATGTGAATGCTTGGTGTAATTATAAATTTCACTTTCAAATTTCTTGAGAAAATTTGTCACACATATTTTATCTTCTCGCAATTCAATTCTTTTGGAATGTGCATCACTAGAACTTGTAGAATAATTGTTGTATTCATATCTTCTCCAATCGATGCTTACATTTGAAAGCGAATGATCATTATCGATAGGGTATTTATTGTGGAATAACACAAGATTTCCACAACCATGACAATGTTTTCCATTGACACATTTCTTATTATAACATACTTCATCGTGATTTCTTTCACATAGGGTTTGAGATATGAATTCACGTATTGTGGGCGGAGGTGGTGAATTTATCCAAAACATTTTACCAAATTCAAGAAACATGTCATAATATAATTGAAATTGCACATGATAACGACAACAACATGTGTAAGGTATAGTAATAGGTCTAACATACCATGGTTTTTGTTGCACAAATGTAGTGATCGACATATTAATTCCACGATGATCTTCCTTGAATTTATTGAACAATTGTACTCATGTCATTTCCATTATATGTTTTGGACAGATTTCATATATATTTCCTGATACTCTTTGTCGTATCACATCCCTTGAATTTGGTGAAACTCGATCATGTTCCAACCAATATTTCTGTACAATATCTTTAACACTTTCTCCCATTCTATCTTTGTAAGGTTGTCTACAAATAATTGCCCAGCAAGAAAGTTCATCATTTTCATCTATTTTCATTCTGAATTTGCTATGTTTGTATAATGTCTTTCTTGAGGTTCCAATTGCTTGTGCTAGTTGTGTTGTCAAACATTTTTGTCTAGTACTAGCTGAAACAATTGATGTCTGAATTGCTCTACGTGCAGCACTGGTATCTTTCTTTCTGGATTTTTCAATTTTTTTTATTGCATCACCTATATTTTATATCACATTATGTTTCAGTTTCCACTCTTTTGTCACCTTGTGAATACCCAATAATGACGTAGCACCTTTTAACTTCTTGGACACCAATAACATCTCAAAATTTGTGCTTGTCCTGCTATTGAACAATCTTTGAGAATATTATCATAAATTTTTGTAGCACGATATCGTGCAACAGGTATGGGTAATTTTTCTCCATATTTATCGCAATCAATGTCTTCCAACATTTAATCATCAATCGTGAAAGTACCTATACATCAAATTTAATTTAATTTAACATGTGTCAAAAAATACAATTCATAATAAAAAATGAATTTCAAAAATACATGATATATACATACTAGGTCCAATTTCTGGATCTTGGTTTTGATCTTCAATATTGACTTCATCAACATTAACATGTAAATCACTATTTACGTCAACAATGGTCTTTTCAACTTCCATTTGTTCTTCTTGTACCCTACTTTCAATTTCCATTTCATCAACATTGTCATGTAAATATGTTCTTATATCTTCATTTATTTCTTCCGTTTCTACAATCCTTGCTCTTTTGGATGTATTTCTAAGTTTTTGTTTTTCCCTATTAGCATCGTCATCACGTTTACGATCAGTTTTTTTTTACGGTTTCTTTTTTTGCCCATGGTTGCTTAATATCCTTTTGAAAAACCCTTGGAAAAAAATAAGAACACCTTATAAAGAAATCTTCTTTGTAAAACAATTGAAAAAAAAAACTCTTTGAAAAAAACCCTTATCTGAAAAAACAACTTATATATATATTTTGGAAAAAAAAACTCATTTGCAAAAATACTTTGCAAATAAACTCGTTGGAAAAGACCCATTGCAAAGAACCTACTTTGCAAAAATACCTTGGAAAAAAACTTTTTGAAAAAAAAAAACCTCTTTGGATAAAAACCCATTGCAAACAAATAACCTACTTTGGAAAAATATCTACTTTATGAAAAAACTTCTTGCAAATAAATAACTTATTTTCAAAATTACTTTAGAACACAAAATCTTTGATAAAAATGCCTTGGGAAAACTTCTTTGAATGTACCCCTGGATTATAAATAAGAGGAAAAATACCTTTTAAAAACTCTTTGACAAAAGAAATCTCCTATGAAAACTCCTTCAAAAATACTTTTACTTATACGAAATGAAGAGGTGAGAAAATAATGAGGCTCTTTCATTTTACTTATACGAAATGAAGAGGTGTGAAAATAATGAGGGAGGTGCAAAAATAATGAAGCTCTTTCATTTTATTTATACGATTATTTTTTTCGGCAAACGAATTTTTTTTCACTTAGTTTTCGGCCGAAAAACCTTATTTGTAATGTCACCATTACGGAAAAACATTGTTCAGCCGAATAATCTCTGAAACCTATAATCTGCACAGTTTTCAGGTTTCTCCATTTTCGGAAGGTAAAATGGATGCCTTACACTACAAATCGACTGTCGGACTTGATACCTTTAATTTCGTTATTAAATCTACTTTCCGTAGGTATAGATTTTGTTGTGTATAGGTGAGATCCGATATTTTTTTTTCTTTCTTAACATGTGTCGAGTTTAGTTTCATCTTTTTCAAAATGCGGTGAAATGAAAAATATATAACTTTAAAAATACACCACCAAAAAAATTGAAACAAATATGGTGCACTTAATTGGAGTGTCTACTTCAAAAGGGTATTCATAGATTTTTAAGTTTTATAGTCAATTGAGAGAAAAGTGGCGCAACCAAAAACATGTTTAAAATTGACCAGGTTTTCCCATCAATTGAATTCAAAAAAATATTATAATTACTATATAGATCCGCTGGTTACAAATTTATAGTCATCGCAATAGTATATTGTGTGTATATTGTCGTAGCATTTTTTTTTTTGGTTGCAAAACATGACTTTGACAATGATTTTATGGGTGCAACCAAACACGACTATTTTTTAGTCCTTTCATTTTATAAGGACACACTTCCAAACATTTTCCGAAACAACATATCAAATATCAATAAAAAAAATTCAAAAAATTATGAATAGAAAGCTAACATAATTCTCTAAAAGTTTTGTTTTTACTTGAAAGTGAAATTCTAAATGAAAATATCATTTTCGTTCGCCCAAAGTTGAAAAACATGAAAAAATCAAATTTATTTTCTCATAAGACCCCCCAAAATAGACACCCATCTTCATGGATTCACCCACCGTCCTTCGAGATGATATGTCACAACAATTTCCCTTATTCTAACCCAAAATTAGATTTGCGAGGGTTCAATGATATTCCATATCTTCTACATTTCAGGAAAACCTTCTCCAAATGTCGGATGTGTTCCTTATCAGACCTAGAGTATGCAGTAATGTCATCCATATAGACCACCAAAAATTTGTCTTTTTCTTCTGTGAACGCTATATCCATGGCATACTGAAACGTGGCCCCAACGTTCATGAGACCAAAAGGCATCTTGGCATACATAAAAGTATCACACGACATATTGAAATCAGTTTTCTCTTGATCCTTAGGAAACACCTTCACTTGGTTGTACCTTGAGAAACCATCCATGGTGGAAATCCTCTCAGATCCCACAACTTTCTGTAAAATGTGTTCCATATTGGGAAAAGGATAGTTTTCTTTCAGAGAGACCCTGTTGCGATTTTTGAATTCTATACATATCTTAATCTTGCCATTTTTTTCCTAACCGACACCACATTTACGACCCACTTGGAAAACCTTAGTGTCACAATGACTTTGGCGTTAAACAGCTTTCTGATCTCGTTCTTGATGATAGGTAGTAGTTTTGGGTTTTCCCTCCTGAGTGGCATAGTTCTTCTCATGATCCTTCAACTTTCTTAACTCATAGCATAGCACATGGTTTTATTTCATAATAACTCCTCCAAATTCTTGACTGCATGGATCAGTACACACCACAAAATCATTCTCTGGGTCTTCAATTTTCAAAACTGGTGCACTTGTGAGAAGATTCTTCAACTATTGGAAGCTTTATTCACACCTTGGTGTCCTTTCAAAATTCATCCCCTTCTTTTGCAAAGAAGTGATGGAATGCGAAACCTTGGAGAAGCCTTCAATAAATATCCTGTAGTATCCCACAAGTCTCATAAAATACCTTACATCTGTCACATTTCTTGGAGTAGGCCAATTCATAATGGCCTCAACCTTTTTGGGTTCTACTGATATACCCTCCTTTGAGATAATGTGACCCAAATAATTAATTCTATCTTTATAGAAATCACCTTTTCTTAACTTTGCATACAAATTATGTTCCTTTAGCAATTGCAATGTCAATCTCATATGTTCTTCATGCTCTTCCTCATTCTTCAAGTAAACAAGAATGTCATTAAGGAAAACAAGAACAAAGTTGTCTAAATACTTGCTGAAGACACTATTCATGAGGCACATAAATGTAGATGGTGCATTTATGAGACCAAATGGTACCACTACAAACTCATAATGTCCATACCTTGTTCTGAAGGTTGTCTTATGAATGTCTTCATCCTTGATTCTTACCTGATGGTAACCAGACCTTAAATCAATATTGGAAAATACCTTTGCTCCTCTCATTTGATCAAAGATGTCATCAATTCAAGGTAAAGTGTGTTTATTCTTCACAGTGACTTTGTTTAGCTATCTATAATCAATACACAACTTGAGTGTACCATCCTTATTTTTCACAAATAGAACTGGTGCTCCCCAAGGAGACACACTCAGCCTGATATACTTATTTTCCAACAACTCTTGCATCTACATCTTCAACTCTAGCATTTCTGGTGTGTTCATCCTGTAGGGTGTCTTGGACACCGATGCTTGTCTCGACACAAGTTCAATGGTGAAATCAATGTCCCTCTTTGGAGGAAGCCCTATAATTTCATCAGGAAAAACACCCCCAAATTCCTGTAAAACATGAAAGTAATCCAACCTAGGAGTTTCATTCTCTGCTTCTTCAAACACATGGGATACATACACTCTGCAACCTTTCATACAGAACTTCTCCAGCTGCTTTGCTGAAACCCTCCTAACATAAATCAGTTTTGGAATACCTCTTACAACTCTTGGGTTCCCTTCTTCATCCAAGCACTCAAAATTCTTGTTTTAACAATCAATCTTTACTCTGTGTGCTTCCAACAAATCCATTCCAAAGAGAATTTCATAGGAACCAAGTGGTAGAACATTCAGATCTCAATAAGTGACTAACCCATTCATGACTAATGGGAATTTCTCTACCACTTCACTAACTTTTCTCTTGGTCCCAGTGGCTAGATGAACTAACCATAATTTGTTATGCTTTAACTTTTTAAAAGCACAAATCTCAGCAACTCAAGGAGTAATATAAATATGAGTAGATATAGGGTCAGTTAAAAAAGAAATATATTGCTTAGCAATATTACCTGCAACTTCAACCAAATTTGACTTATAATTTTCCTGGCGGTCCTCCAATGCTGCATAAATCCTAGAGATGGGCCTTGCCACTTGACCCGCTGTTTCAGTTTCTTGAATGTTGTATGTTGAAATTAAATTCCCATTCTCAAGTGGAAAATTCCTACACATATGGGGTCCTCCACATATCCAGCATTGGCTAGGTTATTTGGTCTCTTTTGGATCTCTGGGATTTTCTCCCATCACTATGGTTGGCTTAGCCACAACTTGTGATGACTGATTCTATTGGTTTTAGAAGTTATAATTTTTGAAACCTTTATTCCTTTGGTCAGACTTCTCATTTCTCTTGTCCTTCCATGTCTTATGGTAATCAAGTTTTCCTTTGTTCTGATCATAACAATACTTAGCCTCTCTTATAGCTTCTTCTAAAGTTCTGGGTTCATCAAATTCAATTATGTCTTTGTAAGACTAAGGCAACCCACTTAGAAAACGCTGAATTTTTACTTTATCATCTCTGATGTCCCTGACATATCTCAACAAATCCAAGAATTTATTTGCATATTCTTCCATGGTATGCTGTCCCAATATCATCTCATGGAATTCTTTTAACTTATCATCATAGTACCTATCAGAGAGGTACTTCTGTTTGAAAAAATTCTGGATCTGTTTCCACACAATATTCCTTACACTGATCTTCTTTACTTTCCTGAAGTTCTCCCACCATATGGATGTTCTTCTAGTAAAATTGAAGATGGCTACCCTAGCCTTCATATTTCTAGAGTAAACCTGGACTTGAAAATATTTTCTCAACCCAAGTAGCCAAGATTAATCTTCTTGACCATTTTTTATCTTACCATTAAAGGTAGGATGCCTTGCCTTCTTAAATTCATCATGTTAACTATTTTTGTAACGCCTCTTCCTTCTATTCCTGTGAGGTGAGGAGCTTGAACGCCCAGTGGATCCTTCAAAGTCAGATGATTCACTAGAAGACCATTTTATTTTTTTGGAACTGCTCCTACTTTCTTAAGGATTTGCTGCCCGGTGCTCAGAGTTCATCTGCCTCTGGATTTCTGTCAATCTCTATAGAATGGCTGCATTCAGTTGATTATGCTCTTACTGATATTTAACCAACCTTTCATTATATTCCCTGTAACTTTGCATGTCCACCCTTAACCTTCTCATGGTGGATGCAATATCTAGGGGAGCATCTTGAAATATTCTCCCATTGGATTCTGTCTCATCATTTCCAACTTTGATGTTTTACCCCATAACATCTTCCTCATGCTCATTGGGATCCTGCACATCATTCATGTCATAGGTTCTCATGGCCATGCCAAAACCAACTTTTCAATCAGCATTATGACTCTGCAAAATGTGGTAACAGACACCATTGTTAGATGCATGACAATTTCAGAATTCAAAAACCGCTCACTCACTACTCACTGCAGGCATCAATGGTCGAGATCGTGGTATCATCTATACCTATGGTCAAGGTTCATTTCGAAAATAAAAGAGCGTGGAGGATAAACAAGTCATTGAGTTGCGAAAATGGAAATTAATCGCCATGAAGGAGATTTAAGATCAACAGATGAGGTTGATCCTTAAGCAAATCAACGACTGTAAGCGATTTTGCTAAGAGAACTAGCATAGACAAAGAAACTCTTACTACACATGATAGGAAATGTGCGCAAATGATGTGTCCTCCTCCCATTGGATATTGCGCTTCGAGATCGAGGGTATAAGAATCACTTTTCGTGGCACAAAATATCTATGCAATCGAATTCACCATTGATTTGAAGTCTACTCTTTACTAAGCGATTCTAAGGACATTTAGCCGGGTTGGGTAAATTTACCAGTTCTGCTAAATAGTATCTTGTCCTGCTGAAGATTCCTCTTCTACAACTAATTACCTTGGCCCATTTAGGCCCAATGCTACAACCAACAGCTCTATTAAACCACAATTTGGGTGTTATTTTCTTATTTTAATTATTCAACTTGGCCCATTTCAGGCCGAGTGCTTCAACTAGAAGCTCTCATACCAATCTGTAACATCCCCATACCCCATAATACGTATTATTAAAAAAATTTCTTCAAGAACCCTTGTTCTCCTTTCAAAACACATGGAATGGATGTTAACACACTCTTCAAAATTCATACTTAGGCTTAGAAACCATTGTAGCAGTCGTTCCTCCCTTCAAATATCCCTTCTGCGACCGGAAACACCTTTTCCACATTGAATCTATCTTTTTCGCACTCCCCTTTTCTCCTTTCTACTATGGAATCCGAGAACTAGGCACAGAACTTGTGATGGAGATGTTCATCTCACATTCCACCTCTCTCCCTTCTGCCCTTCTACCTTTGGAACTCGAAAGTCAAAAAAATATCTTCTCAATAGAATCATTCAATGACCTTCCTCCTTCCACCTTTCGCCCTTCTTCCGTCTAGTTTCGGAACTCGAAAGTCTAAAACATAAACTTTCAATGAATTACTCAGCCATATTCCACCTTGTGCCTTTTCGCTATTCCACCCGGAACTCAAAAATTGAAATAGTAACAAATGAGAGAAACATTGGACCACTTTTTTGCCCGCTGTCGTTCTGCCTGGAACTAAGAAATCATAAAACTATCAAATGACAGAGACCTTTATCCATGAATCTCCCTTCTGCATTCTTCCTTTTCTCCCTCTAGTGCGGAACTCGAGAACCAGAAAACTTAGCTTTCGACCTTTGCCTTTTTTCTACTTCCGAATTCCACTTTTCGACCTCAGACTTTGAAAATCAGAATGTTAAATTTACCTTAGAACTTTTCTTCACTTTTATGTTTCTACCTTTCGTATTGCGGACTTTGCAAGTCGAAAGTTCCAACATTCTACTCTGCTCTTTTCCTGGTTTTCCACCCTCCACCTTCTGTCTTCCACAGGTGGATCCCAGAGTGCGAAAACACCCACATTCTACCTTGTTCCCACTTCTCTTTTCCAGTTTCATCCTTACTCCTTCCCCAGGCGGATTTCAAGGGGTGTTAACACTAAGCCAGAGGCATTCCGACTCTATAACATGATTCTAGCCTCTAAGAACTTAGCCAAAAATGCATAAAACATACAAGGCATAAACAAATGCAATTATAGGAACATTCATCACTATAAACTCTTCTGAAACATTGCAAAGATTCATCATATTCATAAGCATTCATTCATTCATTTATAAGCATTCATTCATTCATTTATAAGCATTCAACATAGTCATTTCCTTCACAATAAAATACATTGCAGCAATAACACAACATATAATACTTATCTTGGATGATGGAGTTGTCCAGCAACTAGATATGCAATGTTCCACCCAACCATAGGCTAGTGTGTTCATTAATGTCTCAACATCACTTCCACCCCTGAGTTGGGAATGATTTCCATAAGGAACTAGAGAACAACAGACTTACACACAGCTAGATCATAGCACACACAGTTAAGCCAACACACAGTTGGGTTTCACAGACTGTCCTTCCAAGCCAATATACAATTGGGTTTCACAGGCTACTAAGGCAATGACTCACTCCTAGTCAATACATAACAAAACACAGCCAAACCAACTAGCAGTTGGTCTTATCAGGATGCTAAGGAAATGGAAAGGTAGAATTTCTTAGCTAGTGAGCTCAACCACAGATTTATATACACCTGCACCATATCTATCATATTGGAATTCCACAATACTTACGCCACCCAACACAAGGAAGTATTCCCTTCACTACTACACAGTTCCCTCAAGCCATACCTTCCCTTCCAGTGCTCTTCAGTGTGTGTAGAAAGGATTCACCAGCTCCTCTTGATCTATCTGTGAGGTTCCTCTCTTCACTAGGTTTATCAGCCAATTCTGGGCTTCTTCCACTCGTAAGTATTTGCAACCAAAAAATCCTATGCACATCATAGAAACCCACATGGAAAACGAAACACACAGGTTTCACATTGTACACAAGAAAAACATGGTCTCCAACAAATCTATGGTTTAGGATAACGCTGCACCACAACAACCAATTTCTCAGCAAAGGGGAAAACACTTGCAGAAATGCATAGCAATCCTCTGCTCAAACCAAAAATTCTTTGCAACTCTATTGATGAACAACGAATAATAGTGAATGATTGAATCCTCCTCTCCAATACCACGGGATGGAATAATAACCTTCCAAACGTTCATCATGACCTGCGAGAGACAGGAATGGGCACTCAATCCAGGGTTTTCTTGCTCCAGAATCAAGAACGCAGCTACAGACTTGTAGGTTTTCTCAGAAACTCAATCAGACTACCATGCGTTGCTCTGCCCAAGGCATTAATTTCCTCAACCAACTTCTAGAAGGAATGAAGGATTAAGGAAAGAGGACAAAAAGGTAGATGAGGGTTCATGGGTTTCACCATTGACATCTAGACACATCCTATTGTTTCAGGGTTTTTGACTAACTCCCCTCCCCATTCCTTATGAAATCATGCCCCCATCTCTTTCACGTTGCAGTCCCATAGCTAGTTGTTGTATTTTATTAATTTTACATTTACATGATATATCAAAATATATATACAATGCATGACTAGCACCATAACCATATGTATTGACCTTGATCACCTATACACAAAAAAACAATCAATGGAAGCGCCTTGACATTGAGCTCCTTGCCATGATTCAAATACAATATATACATCATGTACAATTCAATACCATGGGTTCAAAATTGAGGTATTACATATCCCGCTTATAAAGTGTGTATATCATTAACTAGGTTCCCCCAAAATAAGCTCATCCTCCTTAATCTTCACATGATTTGACTATTTGACCTTAAAATTAATATGAACCTCTCTCTTTCAATGGAATCCCTTCCATTTGGACAAACCATAACAATAGGATTCTACGCTTGTCTCGACATCATAGTTATAGTTATTTTTAGATAGGATACCTATCTTAGAAAGAACCATATCATAGTTATTTTTAGATAGGATACCTATCTTAGAAAGAACCATATCATAGTTATTTTTAGATAGACTACCTATCTTAAAAAGAAAGAACCACTCCTGTGTAGCTTATCAAACAATATAAAAAGCTCACCAAACCAAACACAAGGATCATAACCAATTCTCTCTCAACCCATTTCTAACTTTTTAGACCAAACAATGACCGATTAAAGGAAAGGCACGTACCATTGATTTCTAAATGAAATAAGAATTTAACTATTTTTTTATTATTAAGATTCCTAATCCTCTCCATCATATAATGAATTATATACTTTTGGATAATGAAAGGCCCTTACCCTCAATCAACCTCGAAAAACATTTTTTTAGTTTATGTTTTCAATCAACCTCTAAAAACATTTTTTTAGTTTATGTTTTCAATCAATCTCTAAAAACATTTTTTTAGTTTGTGTTTTATTATGTTTTCAATAAGGGAGTATATATAAAACACGAAGGTGTATTAATCATGTTTGTACAATGTAATATTTGAAATTTTTTCAATAGTTGTTAATAGTTAATATTATTATTTTTAAAATTTGAATTTTTAATTTTTTGATTGGGAAAAATTCTCTGACATTGTTTTCGGTTTTCCCTTCCTGGGACCCAACCAGGTGATCTCAACATTGGGTGTGGTGGTAAGGTTTGCCTTCCCTTTATTTTCTAATTCATTAAATTTTATCCGCTATTGCATTACTCTGACACAAGGGTGAATGCAGGTTTCCATGTAAAAGGAAGTTCAACTGTTAAAGCTAAACATCCATATGGTGCAACCCAAGTCTTAATTGATCCTAAAATCAAGGTGTAATTTTTCAAGATATCATCTCTTTGAGGCAGTTGACAATACTATATTATTATTTACATTATTATTTAAGAAATTTCAGGAGAACTTCTTACTGGTCTGAACCACCATCAAAATTTATTGTTGAGTAGGAACTTAATTGCTCTACTAATTTCTCAGAATGACGTTAAGTCTTCTCAGGCTAGGATAGGCCTAGTTGCCCACAGTTTTGAGCTATTTAACCATCATATTTATCAAAAAAAATCTAAGAATATACATAGAAATATTTTAAAGGGAATTCAATTTCTTCCTTCGTTTCACACATTAATTTATGTGCTTCTGGAATTAGGAGAAATGTTCTTTTAGTGGACATTGTTCTTAGTGATTAGTTTGAATTTAATTTATGATATTAAGTCTCAGCATGATCAGCATAATAGACAGTAGAAAATCCACCATCATCCAAGTAGGCACCTGAGTAAGTTTTTCCAACATCCTAGCTTGTTCTTACTTCTTGCATAAAAATTGTACTAATTTCTTTAATTGCCCGGATTTTTCTTTTTAATTATTACAAATTGATAATTATATGATAAGATTTTGTGTTTATTTTATATTTGTGTGTGCTAAAGGATATCAAGTTTCTAATATTCTGCTACCAGCTATCGTTTCATCTTCTTATATATTTTCTTCTCCACTGCTACTGATGCTCTACAAACAACATTCCATCTTGTAAATCATCAGCTAATCCATCACAAATATTATCAGAAGTAGCAACATCGAGTTATTCAAGAAGAAGAATCACTATTCATAAAATGGATTAAGCCTTTGTAAGTGGAAGTTTATGAGCATACCTAATATGCTGAAGCCAGCTAGGATTCACCCATTCGTCCCATGTCTTTTCTCTGTAAGGAATTCATAAACATATATCTGAAGGAAACTATGCAAACAACCTTTTCTAGAAACCTCATGGATCTCTATTTTATTCTTCTCATCCTCAAATGGATGATTTTGCTGGGTTCTTGGAGATGATTTGGTGGGTATAACAATCAGCTTCTTAACACCTAGAGAGGGATCTGATGGAATAAGCTTCCATACCAAGGTTTGTATCAACTGTTACAATATTATTCTAACCTGACTCCCCTCTTGAAACCTGATCATCAAAGCTAAAAAATTATCTGATGTTATGGAATGGTCATGATACGCTGCTAAAATATCCTTGAAACTTTCTCCCGATATTTTTCTCATAATTTCAGAGTCTGTAACTGTCAACAACAGTGAACAACTAGTTATATCAAAAGGATTCCCATTTGTTTGTGCAAGAGGCATCCATTACAGATCCTAGGACTCTATAATTCCTGTATATTATCAAGCATTTCCTCCCTTTTCCATGCCCCTTTCAAGTTACTCAAACTTATTATTTGATTTCCCATTGAAAATCCTTAATTGCATCTGTATCCCAACCAAGGATCTGCAATGTTGTTTTTTCTAGAAACAAGTTGATCTCACACTGGTCATAACTAATGGGAACTCTCATGTCCTTGAATTCTTCAAGAATCTTAGAGAGATTTTGGAATCCAATATCTTCATTCCTTGCCATGAAAATCTGTATTCGAACTGTCAAACCAAGATTCTATAAATTACCCGTTTAAAAATGATTTATGGGCATTAAAGATGAAATCTAGGAGATCCCACAATGGCTCGCTGAACATTCATTAACATTCATTCATTCTTTAATTCTGGACTTTATCCTGGAAGCACGAGGTCGAATATTTGGGAAGCTCATCTTCACCATAATATAAGATTATTTCCCATGACGATGGCAGACGAGCCAACCACTACTAGATGGAAATTTGAGGTATTTTTCATTCTTTTTGGTTTCTTTTAGAATCATATTCTCTACATATCACTTTAAATTCCAATATCAGTACCAGTTTTCAAATACATTCAAAGAATATGTTGAAATCCAAATAAAAGGATCGCATGATCGATTCTCATGGATTCCTATTATAAACTTTATTTTGTTGTGTCTTTTATGTCATGCAGGATTTTAAGTGTATGATGCAAAATTCAATGAAATTGTGGGGCTAATGGAAATTCTCAAGTGGAAAATGGTCATGAGAGTTTTGATGAACGTACGAGAGTGGCATTCAATGGATATGAAAACAATACAATAGAATAATATAATAGAATTAACTTAGAATCCCTACTATGTCGCTAGCTAAAGACATGAACATAGAGAAACATAATGAATAGATCATGAAGAAAGAAATGATGACAAGATTTAGGTTAAGATGCTCCAAGTCCAAAAAGGGATTTTGGGAAGGGTCTTGGTTTCACTTTACAGAGTATGGTTTGGACTCCCAAATTTGGTTCAACCCCTCAATGGTAAAGACAATATATAAATGTGATATTTTTATGCGTTACACCGATCGATTTATTTAGGGAAGTTAGTATGGTGATTATAATATATAAAATAAAATAGAGCATATTACACTGATTAAATCTATTTAAGTTGGTTGAAAGTAGTTGATAAACTAGAGTCTTTGATCTCCTTATGTCAAGTATGACAATCCTTTCTTTCCCTCCTATTGTTGAAACTCAGAGGGTTTGGACGTCTATGAACAATTTTTATGTCGGGTAAGTGAGAGGACAGTGTAATTATGTAATCGTTGCCACTTTAATTAGAGTTTAAAAGGGAAATTTATAGGATGTTGTATAGATTTGTAAATTCTTCAATTTGTGAAGCTCACAATTTTTTTTCTGATTAAAAGCAACCTCAAATTCACATTAGAGAGAAATTTGCAACTAATTCTTAAAACTATGCAACACTCTTATGAAGTTGAATGTGTTGTATTGGTTTCAGGAAAAAAATGGAACAAAGTTTGCCGGTGTATTTGTAGGGAGATTAACAACTCAACCGTGAGAGACTGCCATTTTTTTTATTTTTTTTATTTTTAATCTGACTTTTTTGGGGCTCTTTCCCATCTTTTTCTTTCAATTGTCATTTTAATTAAACAATATTTGGAATAAAATGGGCCTTGCACAAAATTATTCCAGGGGTTTACGGATCTATATTTTTCTCTGCCCGCTCTTCCTTTGATATTTATGATTTTCATAGTGTTTTGACATAGTAAATCAATTTCCCAGTGTTGACGAAATTTCTTTTCGTGATAGTGGCATTTTTTTTTAATAAATATTTTATCCTTTTTATTTTGATATTTTTTTTATTGACATTCAATTTTTCACTATTGGTCATGTTGATGCCTAGAAAATACCAGGTACCGACAATAGGGATTCTCCCCAATAATCGATCCCAACTAGATCGTTTACTGTTTTATATGGGGAACCCGTCCGGTTAGCAGACAGACTACCGTAGAATTAAAATGTTTAAGTATGTTTATCAGTTGCATCCTAGTCCACAATTTATGTGATTTTATTGGTTTTAGAATGAAATGCAAGTGCCTAAGATAAATGCAGGTGACCAGTGATAAAAATCCTCACAAGTTATGCGTAGGTTCTTACCTCCTGTCTTATAACTCTTTCTCCTCAATCACCTATAAATTAAGAAACTAATGTATTCTAATATATTCTAAACTACTCTATCATATCGCCAAGGGGATCAAAATTTAAATGTAATAGAGTAATGTACTGTAAAGCTGCATATTGAATTCTACATATAATTGTTTAAACTCCACACACATAGTTACAATAGAAAAATAAACAAAGATAGCTTTTCATTTGTTTAAACATTCATTACTCAACATATGCACAAGATTTCCAATGAAAAGTAAAAACATTCATCATTGCATAAATAATTCATTAGTTCAGAATGATCTCACAGTTGTATAACAAATAAAGAAGAAGTATTTTAGCATTAGCACTCCAAACAATCCATGTGAAAACTTGTACAATCCTCCCCCCATCAAAAATTTCTTCTTTATTCATAGAAAAAAATAGTTCTTCAAACAAATAATTTAGCATGTATGAGCTAGTGGAAAGTCCTTCTAATCTATCCTATACTCCTATTTATAACACTTTTACAAATGACTCTCTGACTACCCTAACCTTTTGGACTTCCCTGACTTTTCGAACTCCAAAGTTTGTCCTCTAGTGTCTTGCATTAGGAAAATGAAATAAAATAAAATAAATTACATAAGGTTCCAAAATGTAGAAAAGACAAAATATCAAGTGGGCCTAATTGGGTTTTCAATGAATTTAACTCACGCATTAGCTTCTTCAGTAATAGTTTTGTAGTCTACTGGATCCAACAATCTTACAATCACTTCGTGCACAGCCAGTTGTGACTTTATTTCTACCATTTTGGGTGGGGTTACCCTCTACAATTCTTCCAAGAGGTAATTACAGACTGAGGCCTGTGCAATCCAGTATTTTACTACTTCTTTAGTAATGCATTCAATTTTTTGTATGCTTAGCTCATCCTCACGCAATCTATCTTGGAGATATTTCAGATTTTCATCTTTGTCTAGAAACTCCCAAATTTTTGTCGCTGAAGAGGTCTGACATTTATTATGCACTATGCTCATTTTCTTGTAGAAATCAGTGCATCTTTCTAAAGTATTTTCGAACCTAGTGGTTAATCTCAAAGCGCATTTGCTATAGAAATATAGGAATTCTAATTCTATTCTCAAACCTTCAGCTGTCTTTTGTGGTAAGTGCTCAGGAAAATATGAATTAGCTTCTATCCAAGTCAGTTGGCCTTGAACCTTTTCCGCAACCTCTAGTAACCTTGTTATGAAATCAGTTGACACTACTGAAATTTCCTTCAACCTCATTTCTACCTACTTGATCTTATATACCTCTTACGTAAGTCTTAATTGGACATGATGTATTTTCCTCCAGATCAGACATGCTTGATCTCGGAAGGGAGTGATATTAGGCTTCCTTTCATTGGTGGTCATAAGTTGATTCTCCAATGATTTGTTCTATACCTCTAGCTCTTCTACTTGGGTTATTAGCTCCTCCATTTGTCTATTTTTCACATACTTCTAATCTTCTAATTATGAAATCTTGTCTTCAAAGTCCTTTTTCTCTCCGTCCATGATTGTAACCGAAATCTCTAGTGCATCCTTTGTTGTTTCCAAGTCTTGATATTATTTCTGAAGACTCTCCTTCTCAGATAATGTAGCTTCATTCTTTCTCTTTAAATCTCATCCCTCTCCTCTTTCTTTGATCAAAATTTCCTTTATGTTACACATCCTTTCCTTGTAATGTTTTTCATCTTCTACTAAATTTCCAACGTTATCAGGATTTGCTTGAGGGGTTGCAAGGCTCACTGATGATAAGAACACGGGATCTTAGTCCATGTCTTGCATGTTGACCTTCTCAGTCACTCTGACAACTTTAGTTTGAGTTCCAGCCTTTAATCTCTTTTCTGATCTCTGAACAATGGTCTTCTTCTTCTTGTCAAAGAATATTGTATCTAGGTATGTCACTGCATGATGTTTGGACAATGTAAAAGGCACCAATATCAACTTTGAAAGAGGAAGGTGGCCTCCTGTTACTGCATCAATTGATGCAGCGGGAGGATATGTTGGATTATCTTGGGAAGTATCCTGGTCCAGACTCTCCCTATCTTTTTCTTCTTTCTTGTTCTTCCTCAACTCTTTAGCTTCTTGCTCAACTTCTTTTCTTGCTCTTTCTTCTGATTCTTTATGAGATCTTTCCTCCTCTTTCTTTTTTAATTTTTTTTCTTCTTCTTTCTTCCTCTGAGCCTATTAGACTAATTTCTTTTTGGATTCTTCCAACATTTTTCTGGCATCTTTGTCTCGCTTCTTTGCATATTCTTCCTGTTGTTTCTACTATTCTGATGTGTTGTTGCTTGCTTTTCCTCCACTTGTACTCATTTTCTTTTTAAACCACTTACTCAAGGAAGTAATTTTGCATGCATTCCTATATGTCTCTTTTCCTTTTTCAAAATGATGAGAGTATTCAAAATTCACTCCTATAAATGCACAATGCTTTGCAACCTTGTCAGAAGAGTCATTCTGGTGGAAACTCTTTTCCCCAAAGTGAAAATCTTCGAGTTCTTTCACGAATTCCAATGCATTCTTCACCCTTGTAAATTTATAGCTTGCAATGCAGAATGGTAGTGGTGGGAAAACTGCCTTTTTCATGCCAAACATAAAATTACCTACTCCATATATATATAACTGTCGAACTACTTCTTTGTGGACTACGTACTCTGTGGAATATCTAGAAAACAATGATGGGGATTTAGAACCTCCGTACATCCTTAGATAAGTGCCTTCTTTAGAGAAATAATAGTCTCTGTATTCACATATCATCTCCATGGCTCCTTTAGACATACAATTTCACTATGTGGTGAAGATTAGCTCGTGTAGAGGCATCAGAAATTCCTCGCATATGAGCTTGTAGAAGCTCGAGTACTTGTGTGCCCATGGAATTCGATAGGCCGCATAGATGGGTGTCTTGGTGTAATTCCAAGAAAAAATGAGCTTTGGGAATTGGTGTAGGCATAAAATACAATCAATCAAATAAGAGCCCATGTAAAAGGCTCTAAATTTCTTTGAGTCGGGCCTCCTTGTGCAGAAGCTATAGATGACGACAAGCTTCCTGATACAATATTCACCCAGTTGAAAATAGTGCCTTGCATAGCCACATGGTGTATCACTGAGATCCAACTTAACTTATAGAATTTTCCATTCGCCCTGCCAAATATCCTATTGAGCAATAGGGATATGATCCTGTAGAGAGTGCGTAGACTTGTAGTTTAAATTCATACTCTCTAGTGTCTTTCTGGCATAGTTGCTTTCCTGCTACCATGATTCACTTAGCACATTCAAAGACGTCTAAATTCACATTTTGCACCCAATAATTTGTCAACATAGTCTGTGGAGTGGGTATTTTGTAGGTCTTGGTCATATATGCAGGAGTGAAGGAAGCAAAGGCTTGTCCTTCTATGTTGGAGATAATCACGATGGTTGCATCTGCTCGTGGTGGGATCCATCCCATGACCTCAGAACAAGGGAAGAGCTCGGGGCATGTGGCTTCCTTTGTGATTCCTGACTTTCTTATATTGACATACAAAGGTATGTATTCTAGGATCGCATCAGGAATATTCTGATCCTTGATCATATGGTATATTTTTCCCCACTGAAACTCATGTTCGGCTCCAGTGACAACCTTCGTATCTTCATAAATGATTTCAGTTATGGGAAAAACCTCCACGTCCGAATCTTCTTCAGTGACCTTGGCCTTATTCTTTCCAACTTTCTTTGGCATGCTGTGATATGAAAACAAAAACTGCAAGATGACCACAACAATAAATGCCTTAGTCAGAGCAACATGCATTCTCATCAACATGAAACAACTAAAATGAGAATCTAGGACATCAATGTTAAGATTGCAAGATATTAATGAAAATATGAGATAAAAAAATCATGGTTTCTTTCAAAGAGCAAGATTGCAGTATGTGCTTAAAAGAACATAGATATATTTACCAGTTCATCATCTTCCAATCAAAAGCAACTCTATGAGGTATATAAAACACTCTCACAGTTTGTTCAAACATTTTCTATTCATAGCTAGGGTATGTATTTATTAAAACTTGAATAAAACTCATCAACTCAGGTGCAGGTGTCACTTTGAGAGTTATACTACTATTCTAATACATTGATTTCATCCTTTTAGGTCAAGATATAAGAGTATAATCAAATCTAGTTTTACAACCTACACACTGACAACCCTGTGCTTTTGTTTACAAAATTGTTCATTATTCATCTCATCTTTAAACCTTGAAATGCATGCAACATTTCCCCTAACTTTCTTTAGAGGTAATACAACAATAAGAAAAAATACGGCAACAAATTTGTAAGTTCGAAGCTGAGGGTAACTCAAAACCCTAGCTCGACACAAAAAAACCATGAAAGCATCTTAAACCACAGTGTTGGAAAAAAAAAGGTATGCTTCATGAACAGAAAATGTAGGCCAGATTTCAAAATGAGATGGTCCTCTAAGCGAGAATCCACTAACTTTTCCCCTATCACCACATATAAGAATAAACCAGACGCGGCGCAGTCAGTGAAAAAATTGACCTGCCTCAACTTCATCAGCAAAAACCCAGAGTTTTGACAGAACCATATCTATGGCTTAAAATACCAAAAAAAATGCCACAGTGAAGGTGCAGATAAAAACAATCATGAACAGGCTAGCAAGCTAGGTAAAAAACTCAGCAGCCAAGGGTTCTATGGGAACCCAACTTAGGAAAAACTCCAGCAATCGAAAATTTAAACAAAAACCCTAAGGGCTAGGGGGTGGATTTTAAAACCATGATCGTAGATAGTGACGATGAAAAACCTAACATCGCAACCCTAAATCCTCAAAACGCCATTCTTTTAAGCCCCTTGTAACAAAAAATAGCACGAAGATAAGGTTTTAGACCTACTCGACGAATGCTGGAAAGGGCACAGTGCTTGGTGTAACAATCTGTAGGCTCCAAATGGTGAAATATGTCTAGATGCGTCTAAAATGGACAAATGGTAAAGTCCATAAAACCCTTACTGGGATTATATAAACAAACTGCTAAACTAGCAATAAATGTAGTCGCTGGGGTAATAAACATTACATGGGTGAAAACGACGTTTTGGTGCCTAAAACTTAAACCCCATTGAAAACATTCTATGAATCGGAGTGACAAATCAATTTATCTGTGACAATGTTGGTGTCATGTCCCCAACCCTTACTTGGTGGAGAAGACACGACTAACATCTAACAACCCGGGCAATCTAAGCCCCAAGAACATAATATCAAAATTGTTTTGAAATAAAACATTCATAAGTATAAACATATGCATAATGGAATGTACATGATATATATAGAGGAAGCAAAATAATTCATTAAACACATTCATGCATTCAACATGTTCATGATAATTTCATAATAATTCATAAGCTAATACAGTTGCAGAACTTAAATACACCAGAATACTTATCTTTGAAAGAAGCTCATCTCGCAACCAACTATGTCACTGCGATGACGTTCCACCCAACTATAGTCAAGTGTGCTCTTTAATCTCTCAGCAACATGACCACCCCTGAGCTAGGAATGATCTTCCCCAAGGAATTAGGAACACTAGCAGACTTCACCCATATCCAAGGATACAATTAAAATTTAGTCAATCCAACACAATTGGGTTTATCATGCTTACATAGGCAATGGTTTACACTTAGCCAAATTCACATCAGACACAACCAAGCCAACGGATGGGTTATTAGGATACCAACCAAGCCATCCTTCCAGTTGGGTTTATCAGGCTGTTAAGGAGGTGGAAAGATTGACTGCTAAGCTAGTGAGCTCAACCCCATAGCTATGAAGACCCACACTAGATCTAGCCTAATTTCTAAACAATTACACACCCAACACAAGGAATAATTCCCTTCTTTGCTACACAATCCCTCAAGCCATGCCTTCCCTTCCAGTGCTATTCAGGGCATGCAAAGAAGAAAACCAACCTTCTAGATTGGTCTGTGAGGTTCTTTCACACACTAGGTTTATGAAGCAATTCTAGAATCTATTTCCATTTCTTCAATCAATTCAAATACCAAACATGGATGCACACATAGTGATATCAGTCCTAGGAATTATCAAAACGTAGCAGATGCCAGGGATTACATACACACAGAAATTTACGAATTTCTGAACAGAGCCGGTGCCAGACCGACTGCTGCAAAATACTTAAACGAATTTTTTTTTAGTCTTTCAAATCAAAGACACAAAATCGGATTCATGGCAATCGTGTTCAGGAAAACGACTGACAGATGGGAGAAAACATGAGAGCGAACAAAATTGTCGAACAGGGGGGAAAATCATAACACAAAAAGAAAAATGTGAAGGATTCATATTGCCAGACATGAGAAAATTGTGATGGTTTAGAATCAGATTCATTTTTTCTTGCTTGCTACTGCATGAATTCTGAATTGGTTTTCCCAAAATGTTTTTCCATTTCAAAATCATGAGGGAATGTGAAACACTACCGCATGAGGGAAAGGTGGTCATTTTTGGTTTTTTCTTGCCCAAGAAATTTAAAAAACGTTTTTCCCAAAGTGGGGCTCTTCCCAATTCAAATTTCCCCACTCTTCCAACTGCCCACTCCCTCATCCTTAGGGAAAATAATGCCCCCATCTCATTTAGTTGCGTTGACATAGCCTGCTTTGGGTTTTTAATTAAAATTTCAATTTTAACATAATGTTCAGCTAGCATAAAAACAATACCATACCATCGGCCACACCTTAATTTCCAAAACATAAATACTAAATCAATGTTGGGTATTTCTCCTAGCTCCACACCATGATTATTTACATCATTTTATTTAAATGCAAACATGGTCAAAACCGGGGTGTTACAGTCGACTCCACATTTTGAATTTTTTCGACACTATCGAACGAAAACTAAACAACTTCTTCTAAAACACTTCGTCGGCACAACTCGCGAAAAAGTTCTGTTGACAAACGATGGCTGCAAACTTTGAGTTTTGCCACACTCATCAGCTGAAAACCCTGAGTTCTGCTGACACCGTAAAAAAAAATCGTTGAGAGCTTCTGAAAAAGGTCATTGGAAAACTCATAAAAATATTCCGAAGAAAAGTTGTCAAGTGGAAAAGATATGTTTTCACCGATAGTGTCGGATTCAAATGCTGAGTCTTGCTGACAATATTTTGAAAAATATCTGATCAAATGTGTCGACAAGGAAATGCAAACACCACCAATAATGTCGACTCGAAAATCTAAGTTTTGTTGACGTAGTTGGTAAAAACTCAACAAATGATTCTGAAAGACATAGGATTTTGGACTAAATAAAGAAGACAAAATATTGGATGGGAAAGATGAGTTCTTCTGACGTGTCAGATCAGCTCGTTGAGTTCTTTCGACATGTCAGAAGAAAAAGATGTGTTTTTCTTAGTGAGAAATGACTTTTCTGACTTGTTCAAAATAAAAACAAATTCAATGGAATGAAAAATCAAGGATTAGAAGTAGTTTAAAACAGGCTAAAACTTAAAAGTCTAAGGTGGGGCCCAAAAAATTTGAATTTTTTTTGGGAGGCGGTTGCAGTAGCAACAATTGGCGACTAGATGGTGCACACAGATCCTTTAAAAGATGTCTTTTCAAAACAAAAACTGCTACATGACATTTGATTAGAGTAACTTGTTCCAGGCTTCTTCCAATATCATTTAAGAATCTAGACTTCTCCAGGGATGCAAAATTTAGTGTATCACATTGAATGTAGTATTTATGGGGTAGGGTAACCAGGCTTAGAAGTCCTGATAACTCTCTTGGGTCCAAAATGTGAGATTTATTTTACCTCTATTTTTGGTTGCCACCGGATATGACACCACATGATCGTAACAGAGTTAGACAGATGTATTCGTTTGTTCCTCATTCCTCATGTTATTTGCATTCTTTTGATTCTTAAAGACATTTTTATTTTGATTCTTCCTTGATTGCTTCTTTAATTTGAGAAATTGATTTAGTTTCTTCCATCCATAATGTCCTTTAGTGTGAGTGATGACTTGTTTCGGCTCACAGAAGGAGAAGAACCTTTTCTGAGAAATCCATTTATTTTACTGATTTATTCTTTAGTATATCTTCTTGATGTGTATTTTCTGTTTTCGAATTTTGACTCTTTATCTTAATCCTTTTGGATTTCTTTCTGTAGCATGGGATTATTTTGAATGCCATACATCTGCTAGTTCTGCTTCCTTTCCATGGGTTTATCGCGGTAAGCTTCAAGCACATATATTAATGTGAAGGTGGATGGAGCTTCAGAATAGTATTCTAGAGCTCATACACCTTGGTTATTTTATAGGGTTTAAACAAGACTTCAATGTGTTCTTGAAATAGATTCCCTTTCAATAGTTTAGTAATTTAAAGAATCTTTGATAAAAAATCTTGCACATATTTCCCAATAAGTAGTTCTTGAAATTAAAAGCATTTTGTAATTTGTTCATATTCATATGTCCCAAAGCACCAAAAAGTTGAGCTGGATTATTCTAAAACAAAATAAAATAAACTAAAGTAAATAAGAAAAGGAAAGCAAGAACAGAAAAGAAAAAGGTTTATTAATGTACAAAAATATTCCCTAAAGAACTAGGTAAAATAAGGTTAGAGAACAAGGCCATTAATAGGAAGGTTCTCTTCCTTCCCTTGTAAATCTTGTAGATTATAAGTTGAGGGGCCTAGCTTCTCAGCAATCTGAAAGGGGCCAACCCATAGATGTTGAAATTTGGTATGTTTTCCCTTCTCGTCATGCGGGTGATCCTACTTTAGAACCAAGTCTCCTATTTCAAAATTTGCTTTCCCAGATTTTCGCTTATTAAACCACCTTTTAACAATCTCTTGTTGTTGTTTAAATCTTCCCCTAAACTTAAGTCCGGACTCTTCAAGCTTCAACAAAGTGTTAATACGGGCTTGTAAAATTTCACTACCGGATCCTGGCGAGGCTTGATCTAATTGAGAGGATGGAAGAAAAAAGTTCGGGGGGTAAAATAGCCTCTTTCCCATAAACCAAGGTATAAGGAGACACTCCTAAGGAATTATTTGAGGTGACTCTATCTTCCCATAGTGCATTGGTAAGTGCTTTGTGCCAACTTCCTTGATTTTCAATAACAGTCTTTTTTAGAATTATGATAAGATTTTTGTTGTTTGATTCTGCTAATCCATTCCCCTGAGGATAATAACTAGAAGAATAATGTAATTTGATTCCCTTTTCATAAGCGAATTCAATTATCTTAATGGATTAAAAATAAGATGTATTATAAAAAACAAGTGAAATTGGAACCCCAAACCTGGTCAAAATGTTTTCTTGTAGGAAATTGATGACCACATGTTTGTTTACTTTTCCTAGCGAAATTGCTTCAACCCATCTCATGAAATAATATGTAGCTATAAGAATATATTTATGCTATAGTGAAGAGTTCAAATTGATTTCTCCAATGATGTCTATACCCCACTGTTCAAAAGGCTCGAAAATGATGATAGGATGTAATGGTCTAGCTGCTTTGGATAATATTCCACTGCTTCTCTGACATACATCACATTTTCTCACATATGCATGAACATATTTGAATAATTTTTGCCAATAATAGCTAGCTCTAATTATCTTGTGAGTGGTAGCATCTCCAGAGAAGTGTCCTCCTACAAGGCCATCATTCAATTCCTTCACAACCTTGGAAGTATCTTCTTTCTCGAGGCATCTCAAGAATACTCCATTGTAGTTTTTTTCTAAAAAGAAATCCATTAATTATCTGGTAGGGTGCTAAATTAAGATGAAGTTCCCTTTGCTGTTTAGAGTTCCAATGATCCGATAAATATCTTTGCTGTAGGTAATGCACTAGGTCTCTATACCAAGATTCAAGAGCAGTAAAGATGGGACATACATCAATCATGTTTAAATCTACTTCATTTTCCAAACCACAATATTCATTAGTATGACCTTCAACAATTAACTTGCATAGCCATTGACCTTTAATAATAGTGGTTGGTTTGAATTCCAAATCATACTCCTGCAACGCTATCACCCAATTCCCTCTTCTCTCACCCAATTATTTTTCTACGAAGAGAGATTTAATAGTTGGATGAGGGATGATTACTTTGGTTTTGTTTTTTAAAATGTAAGGCCTGAATTTTTTTATTGGTTTGAAAACTGCATATGCTTGTTTGTCTACATAAGGGTATTTCAATTCAACCCCTTGTAATCCGGTGCTCATAAACAATATTGGGTACTCATCTCCCAATTCTTCCTTCTGTGTGAGCATTGCTGCAAGTGAGTTGTCAGAAGCAAAAGTATACAGAATAAAATATTTTTCAATATCAAGAATTCCTAGAGAAGGTGCATGAGCTATTGGCGCTTTGATGTCATTAAAGGAAACTTTCTTAATATCAGTCCATTTAAATTGCACTCTTTTCTTCACCATTTGTTGCAAAGGTTTCATGGTTTGGGCAAAGTTTGGAACAAACCTTTGGACAAAATTTATTGTACCCATAAATGATTGCATTGATTTTGTATTATGTTGTAAGGGAATATGAGATATGACTTCTATTCTTTTTGGGTCTGTGTAGATTCCCTTTTTCAAAATAATATGACCCAGTAGTTTTCCTTCTAGAACCGCGAAGATGATTTTCTTTGGGTTTAATGATATGTCGTATTTTCTATAGAAATAAAATATTTGCTTTAAATGAAAAACATGATCTTCCCTCTTCTTCAAGAAAATTGTCACATCATCAAGATACACCACCACACTGTGGCTGCCTAATCCCCGGAAAGCGATATCCATTTCCCTTTGAAATGCAGATCTAGTGTTGATAAGGCCGAAGGGAATTCTCCTATAGGAAAATATTTCCCACTTTGTATGAAATGTGGCTTTCAGTCTATATTTTTTAGCCACCAATACTTCGATATAACCTGAAAATCCCTCTAGTAAGGAGAACAATTCAAAACCTGATACCATTTGAAGAATTTGTTCCATTGGTGGAACTGGATAGTTGTCTTTATCTGAAGCTCTGTTCAAATTTCTAAAGTCAACACACAATCTGATTTCTCCAGACTTTTTTCTTACTGGAACCAAATTTGAAACCCATTTAGAATGTTAGACTCTAAATAAAATATTTGCATCAAGTAATTTCCTTACCTCATTTTGAATTAGAGGTTCCAACTTTGGATGCATTTTCCTTAACTGTTGCTGGGATTTTTTGACACCGGTTTTAATAGGAATAATGTGTTGAATGACACATGTGTCATATGTCTTCAGGTATTCATATGTCCAAGAAAACATATATTTCTATTGCTGAAATAAATTAATAAACCGACTCCTTTCTCCTGGTGAGAAACACTTTCCTAGATTTACGTACTTGGGTTCAGCTTCTGTCCAAAAGTTTATTAGTTCATATTACATGGATGAACTATTAGTCTTGACATTGGCTAGTTTCCTAAATTTTCTATTTAGATCAAACCTTCCTTCTAGTGTCCTTACTCCTTTGGGCATGTAAGTTCCTCTAGTTGATTCATCATTTTTCAAAGTAGCCTAATGTTCTTCATCATCGATCACAACGTCTTTAAACTATTCCTCATTAGTTAGGAACTCAATAATTTGTTCATCATCATCAAATACTCTCAAATTTGTAACATTATTTTCTACTGATGGCCTGAAAATGAGTTCAATAGAACATTTGTGATTAATAGGAACTAGTCTAGAAGCAAAAGTAGCTAAAACATCTGCCACAACATTTTGTGATCTAGGAATCGACTTTATATTGAAAGCATTAAAATGTGATGTTAAATTCCATATTTCATATTGATACCCTTTTAGGTCATGTGCTGATAAACAATGTATTGTGTTTCTAACTTGTCTAACTACTATTTCAGAATCACCAAAAACTTTCAAATTTCTAACATTAAGTTCAATGGATTTCTTCAGGCCCTGTACTAGAGCTTCATACTCGGAAGCATTATTCGTTCATTCGGAATATAGTATGCAAGAGAGAAAATGTTTATTTTTATCTAGATCAATCAGGATGCAACCTACCCCTGATCCCTCTTGGGTTTTAGAACCATCAAAATACAACAACCAAAATCTATCTTCTAACTCTACCTGATAAGTACTACTCTCTATTTTAGTGACTAAGTTTACAATATTACAATAAATATCATCATCCCATGAGAATTGAAGGATATAGGACTGAGTGTTTGATTCAAACTGGATTCTTTGGCTTGATAATTCCCTGGTTCGGGTTCCAAAAAATAATTTCCCAAAACTGAAGATGAGAAGTTTACAAGTTCATTCTTTCCTTCCAACTGAGTTACATTATACTTCATGTGTGTCTCCATCAATACCTTGATTTGGTTTTGAATATTGTTATAAGGAAACCACATGTGAGACCAATTAGTTGTGAAGTAACCATTCAGTTTCGCTAAACAGTCCCCACTCAATATTAATCTATATGCTTATGGTATATCTATGACCATGATATCTATAAACTGACAAACTATTTCATTTGCAGATAATCGAAACAACACATTTTTCATTTCCCCTTTACGTTGAAAGCATATATATCCAATTGAATGATCCTACATGAGGATAGTGTGGGTTTACAGTTAATCTTCTTACAAATTAAAAGAGGCATGAAATTGGATGAAGCCCCAAAATCTACCAAACAGTTGTGCACATTATGATTGAAAATCTCAATTGATAACAAGAAGGGAAAAGTTTGATATTTACATTTTCCTCCAATGCTTGCTTCATTAATTTCAGTATCAAATTCAATGTCTTCTGGGGTATTGCTGAGCTGTGGATCAAAATATTCCATAAGTTTCTTCCTTTGCTGGGGCAGTTTACATAACTCAAATAGAGAAACATTTTCTTTTGTTTTATTAATATATTCCACTATATCATAACCCATATCATGTTCTTCCAAAACTTTCTTGGTAACTTCTATTTTATTCACTACTATCTTTACAGGCTTACTGACTACTAGGTTTGTCTCTTTTATGTTGACTAGATTAGACTTAGGCGCAGTTTGGGTATTACCGATAATTTTCTTCATGCTTTCTTGCATCTTTCTTATTTTAGGCAATACTAAACTTTCATCCCTTACTGGTCCTTTACTTCTAGTTGCAACACTAATCGATGACATTTGAATCTATTCAACACTCTATTATTCATTTAACCCCAATGTAGATACACAATCCCATAATACCATGGTAGTTTCTTCATGTGTTTCTTCTGGTTCATTGGTCTATTCTTCTTCAGGATCTGTCAATTGTGCATCTAATAGTTGATTCATAACCAAGGTCATTGAGTTTATCCACTGTGGGAAACTTTTTTCAGAATGATGCTCTTGGTGGAACGTACAAAAGTGGTCCATACCTACTTCGTTAAAATTTAGAACAAGAAAAATATTTACAGGCGACTGCGATGGTCCACTTTATTATCTTCTCTTATAATACAGTTTGAATGTCTTTATTAATCTCACATAGTGATCTAGGGACTAAACACAAGTCTCATCAAAGATTAATAACAATAAGTCGTGAAAATGGTGTAATAGGGCTACAGAATGAGTAGCCGCTCTGTATATTCACACAAAGAATGAGTAATACAATACAATTTCATGCTACAAGCATGAATGACAAAGAAATTTGAATTCCCAAGGAGGTCATTCGAATTGAATGAGTGAATCTAGCTTAATTGAATGTAAACCACAGTCAACATTCAAGTTAACCATTGATCAAAACCCTAATTGACTCAACTGAGCCCTAACTGAAGTTGAAGTGCAATAAATGACTGAGTCTTAACTGAAAGAGATCAAACACATGTCACATCAAGCCAACCATCAAGTGGTAGTGCTTCAATGACTCCTATGAGCCCCGATGAGGTTAACTGAAGTGTAACTGAACATTAGAAGTGGTTGGAGGCACCCCTGTTGACTACAGTTCATTAAATAATCAATTTAATGAAGGAAGGTGCCTCACTACTTTGTTTAATTGATTGTAACCATCAGTTAGCAATATGGTGCATTAATTATACTCATATCACCCCCGGAGTGCTCCAATTAGCCTCCCCGAATGTAGGAGAAGGCTAAGTTAGACTCCTTAACTGAAGGTAGGCATGGATGTGATCTAGCTGATGTCATCTAGTGCTCCTCTGATGTTAATTAAGTCAATAATACTTAGGATAGTGGTTTAACTAGGAAAAATTGACCAAAATGAGTGTGTAAGGTGGTAAATGTCTCCTACACCCCCCTTAAGCTATACTCAGGAGGAGTTAGAAAACATAAATGCATAAAAATTCTAGGGCCCTAGAAACTAAGGAAATAGGTCACCCTGTATAATCTTGAAACTGAAACAATGTTCAAAAACAAACTAAGTGAGGAAAAGAGGGAAAACCCAGTGGGAAAAACCCCCCATCAAGCTGAACACTGAAAGTAGTCTAAATCACCCTGATGAACTCACCCCCAATAGTGAACGGAGGTAGGTGAACTTATTTTCTAAAAATCTATTGGTGAAGATGTCTACAATATGCTCATCAGTTGGGTAGTATTGCAGAATGATGGTCCTGTCATGCACTAGCTCCCTGATATAATGCATGTGGATCTCTACATGCTTGGGTCTCTTCCTGGTAACTAGATCCATGGATATATTAATATCACTTTGATTTTCACAAAATAGGATAGTGGACAAAGTACTACCAATATCAAACTCTGAAAGAATGCCTTGCAACCAAACTGCTTGGATGCAAGCATTCACCACTCCTCGATACTCGGCCCTTGCTGAAGATAATGCTATGGAAGCCTGATTTTTGATAGACCAGCAAATGGGGCCACCAAAAAACATGAATACATATCTGGAAGTAGACTTTTGATCAATAGAATCACCCACGCAATCAGAATCTATGTATCCAACCAGCTCTAGCTTGGAGTCTGCAGCATAGTGAATGTCGTAGGTCCTGGTTCCCTGAATATACTGGAGGATCCTCTTTGCTACCTTCCAATCAATATCATGAGGCTTCTACATGTATATTGATACAACATTCATGGCATAAAAAATATCAGTCTGAGAATGTGTCAAGTACAACAATCTACCAATCAGCTGTCGATAGATAGTGCAGTCCATGGGAGGTGTGCTTTTTCCTTCTTAAAGGCTGATCCCTGAAAGGAAAGGGAATGGTGTAGGATGAAATTCAGACATGTTAAACTTTAATCATAGGTTTGATATGTATTTTTACTGAGTAACCATAATCCCATCAGAATTTTGCTCAATTTCGAGCCCCAAATCACTCGTTTCAAAGGCATTGTGGAGAGCAGTTTTGATGGCTGAAATGGAAGCAACTGTGCTACCTGTGATCAGTAATTCATCAAAATATAAAAAAAATAATTATTAAATTACCATCAAACTTCTGTATATACACATTTGGATCTGATCTACACCTTTGGAATTTTTGCGAGAGAAGGAAGGCATCCATCTTGGAATACCACTCTCTTGGGGCCTGTTTTAAACCGTATAATGACTTCTTTAACTTGCAAAAAAAATATGGATCAGTGATGTAGCCCTCAGGATACTTCATTTATATCTCCTCATGAATATCTTCATGTAGAAAGGATGACTTAACATCCGTATGATGCACTTCCCAGTGCTTAGATGCTGAAATTGCCAAAACTAGGCGGATGGAGTCCATTTTTGCAACCGGTGCAAAGGTCTCATGGTAGTCCACACCTTGGACCTGAGAGAAACATTTTGCCACCAGCCTTGCCTTATATTTTCAGGTTCTTCCATCAGCAACAACCTTCATCTGAAACACCCACTTTCATTGAACCAATTTCCTTCTCGAAGGAAGAGAAACTAGCTCCCAAGTAGTGTTTTTCTGAAGAGAATTCATCTCTTCATCCATGGCAAATTGCCATCTCGGATCCTTCTGAGCATGGTAGTAGGATTTTGGGGCTGAAATAATCATAAAATAGAAATTTTTGGACAGAAAATTATCAGGACAAGAGAGCACAATACCTGCTCTTTGGAAATTAGACCGGGTTCTCCTTGGATCATCCAGATTTCCAATGTTATCTCCTGCGGAGGAGAGTGTCTGCCGGGCACATGTGGGAAGATGATTTTGTACTTCAGGTTATGATTCAACATATGATTTTTAATGCACACTGATATCAGAAATTAGAGGATCCAAATCAGGGTCATCACCTCGAATTTCATCATCCAAATATTCAGTAGAATAGGAAGGAAAATCAACAGTTTTCTCCTGCACTAGTTCCACCTCCTGAAGAGGCTCATCAAACTTGACACTTCTCTCAATGATGATATGTTTTGTTTTGATATCCAGTAGCTTGAAACCTTTTGATTCATCAGGATACCCAATAAACAGACATTCTATTCTTTGCGGTTGCAAATCTCTTCTTTTATCAAGTGGAATTCGGGCCCATGCAATGGACCCAAACACCCGTAGGTTCGACACATCCGGCTTGTGTCCGAAGTATGCTTTGAAAGGGGTCTTCCCTTTCACAAATGAGTGTGGAACCCTATTATGAATGTATTATGTAGCATGAATGAATTCAGCCCACAAATTTGCATCCAACTTCTTGATTCCAACTTACAGGTGGTCATCTCCTTGAGAGACCGATTCTTCCTTTCCACTACTCCGTTCTGCTGGGGAGTGTAGGGAATTGAATGTTGGACCTGAATACCACTATGGGAGAATATGTGCAGAAAATAATTAATGACATA
Organism: Pseudotsuga menziesii; assembly: GCA_001517045.1. Lineage (NCBI taxonomy): Eukaryota > Viridiplantae > Streptophyta > Pinopsida > Pinales > Pinaceae > Pseudotsuga > Pseudotsuga menziesii. Next base: position 1,225,135 of record LPNX010293417.1, read on the forward strand.
CTCCCTACCATTATCATATCTCAAGATCTTGATCTTAAGCCCATAGGCATTCTCGATCAAGGCCTTCAGTTCAGAAAATTTTTCACATACTTCAGACTTCTTTTTGAGAAAGAAGACCCATGTGTACCTTGAAAAATAATCAATAAAAGTTAGAATATACCTTGATCCATTCATGGATGTGATATGCATCGGACCACTGATATCAGAATCTACCAGCCCCAATATGCATGTAGCTTGGTTTGCCTTCCCCCGAACGAACTTGTGCTCAGGGTGTTTTCCAATCACACAGCCCTTGCAATTTCCAGTGGTTGTCTTGATGACCGGAAGCCCTTCAACCATGGATTTTTTCTGTAATTGATGCAAATATTTGAAATTTATATGGCCAAACCTTTCATGCCATATCCTACTAACTTTATTTCCATGAGTTAACAGAGCGGTGGGCTTTGCATCCGCAACAAAGTGAGAGAACTTATAGGCTTTTGCATGATGGTTTGCAAGGCCTTTAGAAATGAGTTTCCCAGATGCAAGTTCCATTATCTCAACATCATTTGGGATGAAAGAAACTCTCTTAGGCACTCCAGTATGTGTCATCTAATAGACACTAAGGAGATTGGATGCCAGAGATGGTACATACAAAACATTTGAAAAATAGCCATTCTCAAGATCAACCATACCTTGTCCTTTTGAAATGATGGTGGAGTCATCTCTCATGTTGATGGGGATGGATTTTCCAATATCCAAGGATGAAAAGGATTCTCTTTCAACCATCATGTGGTTCGAAGCTCCAGAATCAATCAAGAGTGCTTCAGACTTCGAAGTGCTTGCCATGAGGGCATGACCTTTTTCATGTTGTGGTTCCCGATCTTGCTGATCTCTCCTTTGAAAGATTTCCAGAAGATTGATGTGATTTCTCTCAAGGAGAGAGGTAACTTCATCAAGCTTCTTCTTCATGCATGCATGTTCAGGGTGGAAGCCCTTCCCGTAGTATGAACACTTGAATTTTTCCTTTCCATGGTGCCCTTTTCATTTGTTCTTCCTTGAGCTGGAAGACTCATCATGGTGCTGGTTTTCAACTCTAGGATTAGGAGCTTCGAATTTGGTTTCTGGGTTCTTCTGCTGCTTTTTTTTTACCCTTCAGATTGGGCCCCGAGACATGGAGGGCTTGATCACGGGAGGATCTGATGATACCCATCTGGACAAGCTTATCATGTTCACTTGTTAGGGACTCAATGAAGGAATTTAGTGTAGGCATCTTCTATCCAGGGGTTGTGAGCTTCCCCGCACGGAATGTAGAGACAAAAACTGAAAAATTAGCTCCAAGTTTGGAGAGTATGGTGAGGATGAGCTGATCATTTGCCTTCTCCACTTTGCATTGCTTCAAGAGTAAGACAATGTTCTTGAACTTTGTGAAAAATTCATTCAATGTATTGAAATTGGAAGGATGCAGAGACATCAATTCATTTTTGAGCTGGTAAACTCTCAAATCACACTGCTTTCCATATAGGGTTTCCAATTTGTCCCAAATTTCCTTTGGAGTCTTCAATCCTGAAATATGGAAAAGAAGATCCCGGGAAATAGAGAGGCACAAGAATATGAATGCTTCATCCTTCTTGTTCAAGAATCTTGATTTGTATATAGCAAAACCAGGCTCATCTTCAGTGTCCATGGTGACTCTATAGAGTTCTTTGGAGTGCAACTGAATCTCCATGTATCCTTTCCATGAGTGGAAATTGAATGGAGTCAAAAGATATATTGAGGAGGTCATCTGGATCTACTGGAGCAAATGCTTCACCTGTAGAAAACCTAAAAATAACAATAGAAAGGGAAATGTAAGGTCAGACAGCCTACACATTTTAGGCTTTCATCACACCCAGCATAGGCAATAAAGCAAGCTTGATCAACAAGTTCTTTACTTGGGGTATTAAGTGGTAAGCCTTGGATTTCGGTGCAGTGCTAGATTTTGAGCTATTGCTCAATTTTCATGCAAGATCTGTCAAAAACCTTGTTTTTGAGAGATTTGAGCTTCGTCCCACTGTGAGATATGATACCATATTAATCTCACACAATGATCTAGGGACTAAACACAAGTCTCATCAAATAGTAATAACAATAAGTCATGAAAATGGTGTAATTGGGCTACAGAATGAGTAGCCGCTCTGTATATTCACAAAAAGAATGAGTAATACAATATAATGTCATGCTGCAAGCATGAATGACAAAAAAATTCAAATTCCCAAGGAGGTCATTCGAATTGAATGAGTGAGTCTAGCTTAACTGAATGTAAGCCACAATCAACACTCAAGTTAACCATTGATCAAAACCCTAATTGACTCAACTGATCCCTAACTGAAGTCAGAGTGCAATAAATGACTGAGTCTTAATAGAAATATATTGGAAACATGTCACAGCAAGACAACCATCAAGTGGTAGTGCTTCAATGACTCCAATGAACCCCGATGAGGTTAACTGAAGTGTAACTGAACATCAGAAGTGGTTGGAGGCGCCCCTGTTGACTCTAGTTCATTAAATAATAATTAAATAATCAATTTAATGAATGAAGGTGCCTTCACTTCTCTATTTAACTGATTGGAACCATCAGTTAGCAATATGGTGCATTAATGACACTCAGATCACCCCCAGAGTGCTCCAGTTAGCCTCCCCGAATGTAGGAGAAGGCTAAGTTACCCTCCTTGACTAAAGGTAGGCGTGGATGTGATCTAGCTGATGTAATCTAGTGCTCCTCTGATGTTAATTAAGTAAATAATACTTAGGGTAGTGGTTTAACTAGGACAAATTGACCAAAATGAGTGTGTAAGGTGGTAAATGTCTCCAACAGTCTTTCTAGATGTACTAGCTTCCTTATCCTTTTCTGAGTCCACTATTTTGTTGGATAACTTCTGAACCATATTAACTACATTTTCTAACTCATTTGAGTGCTCTTCTTTGGGTCTTGTTAACAGTAAAGGTTTTTTACCAGTTGTTGGTTTTACCTTAGGTTTTGAAGTATGTTTTGCTATACTGTTAAGGTCAGCTTGTACCTTGCTGGCTTCTTCAAAATTTTCCACCAGTGTTAGTTTAACTTCCCTCTTTACAAACATTGCTAGCTGTGCAAATAGTGTTGTGGTATAATATTTCACCAATAACTCCTCAGTTGGTTTGGTTGTAGCACTAAAATTGCTCAGTTGATTAGTAAACCTTTGGTTGAAATCTTGAACCTTTTCATTCTTTTCTATTCTTAGGGACTACAATTCTTTCATCAAGTTAGCAAGCGTTTTCTGACTGCCAAATTTGCTTTTAAAAACTCTTTCAAAGGTGTCCCAGTTTGTTATTGAATTGGGTTGCAAACTAAAACACCAAGAATATGGTTTTAGTTCAAAAGTATGTGGGAAAAGTTTGCACACAACATCTTCATGCTTAATATTTAAGATTTCCAGAGTTAAGAATTTTTTTTTTTAGGTGATGTTCAATGGAAATGCCTTTTCCTGGGTCAAACTTGGGTAGTGTTCTCTTTGGGTGTTTCGGAAAATCATGAAATGGAGCAGCCATGTTGATTTGTGTTCTTGCTATCCATGCAGGTGGATTTGTTTGTTTATTTGCAGCCATAACTTGATGCGGAGACTGTGGTGGGGATCGTAATGGAAACTGGACTCTAGGAGATTATGGTCCCCACTGATCAAGAGGTTGCATAATTTCTTGAATAGACAAATGCACCATCTATTCCAAACTTTCCACAAGGATAGAATCTCGAGTATAAGAAGTTTTCTTCTTGGTAATGTAGGCATTGCTTTTAATCCACCATGTTTTTTGACATAATATCTTGTATGTCTCCACAAGTGATCAACTTCTTCCAATGTGACAATGTATGGACGCTCTGAACTTTATGCTTCAGGATTTACCTGTTCTGATTCTTTAGTAATGAAATCTTCAGGAAATGTAGTTTCAAAAGCAATTCCAATGGAATAGTTCATTGTAAATATATTTCCTCTGCCAGCCATGCACTTACGACCCTCCTTCTAGCACCAAAACTCTTGATGCCTGGAAAATACCAGGTACCGATAGTAAGGATTATCCCCAATAATCAATCCCAACTAGATCATTTACTGTTTGATATGGGAAACCCGTCTGGTTAGCGGCTCGACTACCATAGAATTAAAATGTTTAACTCTATTTACTGGTTGCATCTCTATCCACCATTTATGTGATTTTATTGTTTATAGAATGAAATGAAAGTTCCTAAGCTAAATGTAGGTGACCGGTAAGCAAAATCCTCACAAGTGATGTGTAGGTTCTTAACTCTTGTCTTATTACTCTTTCTCCTCAATCACTTCTAAATTAAGAAACTATTGTATTCTAATATATTCTAAATTAATCTATCCTATCCCCAAGGGGAGAAAATTTTAAATGTAACAGAGTAATGTACTATAATGCTGCATATTGAATTCTACAGATAGTTGTTTAAAATCCACACACATAGTTCCAGTAGAAAAATAAACAAAGATAACTTTGCATTTGTTTAAACATTCATTACTCAACATATGCACAAGATTTCCAATGAAAAGTAAAATCTTTCATCATTGCAAAAATAATTCATTAGTTCAGAACTATCTCACATTTGTATAGCAGCTAAAGAAGAAGTAGTTCAGCATTAGCACTCCACACAATCCACGTGAAAACTTGTACAGTCCTTCCCCCCCAAAAATGTTCTTTTTTATTAATAGAAAAAATAGTTTTTCATACAAATAACCCATCATGTATGCGCTAGTTAAACGTCCTTTTAATCTGTCCTCTACTCCTATTCATAATACTTTTACAAATGACTCTCTGAATACCCTAACCTTTTGGACTTCCTCGACTTTTCGACCTCCAAATTTTGTCCTCTAGTTCCTTGCACTAGGAAAATAAAATAAAATAAAATAAATTACATAAGGTTCCAAAATGTAGAAAAGACAAAATCTCAAGTGGGCCGAACTGGTCTTTCAATGAATTCACCCCACGCATTAGCTTCTTCAGTAATAGTTTTGTAGTCTACTAGCTCCAACAGTCATACAGTCACTTTGTACACAACCAATTGTGACTTTATTTCTGCCATTTTGGGTGGGGTTACCCTGTACATGTCTTCTAAGAGGTAATTACTAACCGATTCCTGTGCAATACAGTATTTACTGCTTCTTCAATGATGCCTTGAATTTATTGTGTTCTTAGTTCATCCTCACGCAATTTGTCCTGGAGATATTTTAGATGTTCATCTTTGTGTGGAAACTTTTGGATTTTTGCCACTGAAGAGGCCTGACATTTATGATGCACTATGCACATTTTCTTGTAGAAATCTGTGCATCTTTCTAAAGTATTTTTGACCCTAGTGGTCAATATCAAAGTAGATTTACTACAGAAATATAGGATTTCTAATTCTATTCTCAAACCTTCTACTGTCTTTTGCGGTAAGTGCTCAGGAAATGTTGAATTAGCTCCTATCCAAGTTAGCTAGCCTTGAACCTTTTTTGAAGCCTCTAGTAACCTTGTTCTAAAATTAGTTGACACTACTGAAATTTCCTTCAACCTCGTTTCTTCCTTCTTGATCTTATATACCTCTTCTGCAAGTCTTAATTGGACCTGATGTATTTTCCTCCGGATTAGTCAAGCTTGATCTCGGAAGGGAGTGATTCCAGGATTCCTTTCATTGGTTGTCTTAATTTGAGTCTCCAATGATCTGTTCTGTACCTCCAACACTTCTATTTGGGTTCTTAGCTCCTCCATTTGTTTATTTTCTGCAGACTTCTGAGCTTCTAATTCCAAAATCTTGTCTTCAAAGTCCTTTTTCTCTCCTTCCATTATTGTAACTGAAAGCTCCAGGGCATCCTTTGTTATTTCCAAGTCTTGATATTATTTCTGAAGAATCTCCTTTTTAGATAATGTAGCTTCATTCTTTTTCTTTAACTCTCGTCCCTCTCCTCTTTCTTTGATCAAAGTTTCCTTTATCTTACACATCCTTTCCTTGTAATGTTCTGCATCTTCTAATAACTTGCCAACGTTATCATCATTTGCTTGAGCAGCTGCAATGCTGACTGATGCTAAGAACATGAAATCTTGGTCGGTGCCTTGCATGATGACCTTCTTGGTCACCATGACCACTTCAGGTTTAGTTCCAACCTTTAATCTCTTTTTTGATCTTCGAACAATGGTCTTCTTCTTATTGTCAAATAATATTGTATCCATGCATGCTAGTGCATGATGCTTGGACGGAGTAAAAGGAACCAATCCCAATTCTGGAAGAGGAAGGTGGCCTCCTGTTATTGTATCAGTTAATGTAGTGGGAGGATATGCTGGATTATATTGGGCAGTGTCCTAGTATATACTCTCCCTGTCTTTGTCTCCTTTCTCTTTCTTCCTCAACTTTTCAGCTGCTTACTCAACTTCTTTTATTTCTCTTTCTTCTGATTCTTTCTAAGCTCTTTCCTACTCTTTTTTTGTAATTTTTCTTCTTCTGCTTTATTCCTTTGAGCCTCTTTGGCTAATTGCTTTTCGGCTTCTTCCAACAGCTTTTTGGAATTTTCTTCCCACTTCTTTGTAGCTTCTTCCTACTATTTCTGTTGTTCTGATGTGCTTTTGCTACCTTTTCCTCCACTTGTGCTGATTTTCTTTTTGAAACACTTACTCAAGGAAGTCATGTTGCGAGCATTTCTGTATGTCTCTTCATATTTGTCAAAATGATGAGAGTATTCAAAATGAACTCCTACAAATGCATAATTCTTTGCAACCTTGTGAGAAGAGTCATTCTAGTGGAAACTCTTTTCCCCGAAGTGGAAACCTTCCAGTTCTTTCATGAATTCCTATGCATTCTTCACCCTTGTAAATTTATAGCTTCCAATGTAGAATGGAAGTGGTGGGAAAACTAACTTCTTCATGTCAAATATAAAATTACCTACTCCATCTATATATAATTGTCGAATTGCTTCTTTGTGGACTATGTAGTCTGTGGCGTATCTAGGAAACAATGAAGGGGCTTTAAATTCTCCGTACATCCTTAGGTGACTACCTTCTTTAGAGAAATAATAGTCCCCATATTCACATATAATCAACATGGATCCTTTAGACATACACTTGCACTTTGTGGTGAAAATTAGCTCGTGTAAAGGCATAAAAATTTCCTTGAATATGAGCTTGTAGAAGCTTGAGTACTTGTGTGCCCACAGAATCTGATAGGCCACATAGATGGGTGTCTTGGTGTAATTCCAAGCACAATTGAGCTTTGGGAATTGGTGTAGGCATAAAATACAATAAATAAAATAAGATCCCATGTAAAACTATGAGTTTCTTTGAGTCATACCTCCTTGTGCAGAAGCTATAATTGACGATAATATTCTTAACAAAATATTTGCCCAGCTGAAAATAGTGCCTTGCATATCCACATGGTATATCACTGGGATCCAACTTAAGTTATATAATTTTCCATTCTCCCTGCGAAAGATCCCATTGAGCATTAGGGCTATGATCATGTAGGGGGTGCGTAGACTTTCAGTTTCATACTCTCTAGTGGCTTTCTGGCATAGTTTCTTTCCTACTACCATCATTCTCTTAGCACATTCAAAGAAGTCTAAATTCACACTTTGCACCTAGTCATCTGTCAACGTAGTCTGTGCAGTGGGTAGTTTGCAGGTCTTGGTTATATATGCAGGAGAGAAGGAAGCAAAGGCCCTTGCTTCTATGTTGGAGATAATCATGGTGGTTGCATCTGCTCATGGTAGGATCCATCCGATCAACTCAGCACAAGGAAATAGCTTGTGGCGCATGGATGCTTTTGTGATACCTGGATTTCTTATATTGACATACATAGGTATGTATTCCAGGCCCACATCGAGAATATTCTCATCTTTAATCATATGGTATATTTTTCCCCAATGAAACTCATGTTCAAATAGAGTGATAACCTTCGTATCTTCATAAATGATTCTAGTTCTGGAAAAAACTTTACATCCGAATATTCTTTGTTGACCTTGGCCTTCTTATTTTAAACTTTCTTCGGCATGTTGTGATATGAAAACTAAAACTGCAACATGACCACAACAAGAAATTCCTTAGTCAAAGCAACATGCATTCTCATCAACATGAAACAATTAAAAGGAGAAGCTAGGAAATCAATGTTAATATTGCAAGATATCAATGAAAAGTTGAGATAACAAATCATGGTTTCTTTCAAAGAGAAATATTGCAGTTAGTACTTAGAAGAAGACATATATATTTACTAGTTCATCATCTTCCAATGAAAAGCAACTCTATGAGGTAGATAAAACACTCTCACAGGTTGTTCAAACATTTTCTTTTCACAACCAGGGTGTCTAATAAGTCAAAATTGAATAAAACTAATCAAATTAGGTTGAGGTGTCACTTTGGGAATTATACTATTTTTCTAATACATTCATTTTTTGTTTTAGGTCAAGATACAGGTGGATAATCAAATCTAGTTTTACAACCTACACACTGACAACCCTATCATTTTGTTTACAAAACTGTTCATTATTCATCTGGTCTTTAAAAATTGAAACACATGGACCTTTTCCCCCTAACTTTCTTTAGAGGTAAGACAAGAATCAGGAAAAATGTGGTAAATACTTTGTAACTTCGAAGGTGAGGGTTACTCAAAACCCTATCTCGACCCAAAAAACCCATGAAATCCTATTAAACCACAGTGTTGGCCACAAGAAAAAAGTATGCTTCCCCAAAAAAAATCGTAGGCCATATTTCAAAACGTGACGATCCTCTAAGCATGAATCCATCGATTGTTCCCCTATCACCACGTATAAAAATAAACCAGATGATGCACAGTCGGTGAAACACTAGACTTGCCTCAACTTCATTAGCAAAACCCCAAAGGTTTGACAGAACCATATCTATGGCTTTAAATACCAAAAAAAACACCACAATGAAGGTACAGATAAAAAAAATCATGGTCGGGCTAGAAATCTAGGTAAAAAACTGAATGATGCCAAGGGTTCTATTGCAACCCAACTTGGGCAAACTTCTAGCGATCAACAATTCAAACGAAAACCCTAAGGGCTATAGGGTGGATTTTAAAACCACGACCATAGATAGTGACGACAGAAAACCTAACATGAAAACCCTAAATCCTCAAAACGTTCTTTCAAGCCCCTTTTTAACACAAAATAGCATGAAGATAAGGTTTTAGGCCTACTTGGTGAATGTTGGCGAGGGTACAGTGCTTGGCACAACAATCTGTAGGCTCCAAAATGTTGAAATATGACTAGATGCATCTAAAATGGAGAAATGATAACAGTCCATAAAAACCTCAACGAGCTTATATAAAGAAATTGCTGAATTAGCAATAAATGCAGTCGTTAGGGTAATAAAAGTTGCACGGGTGAAAATGATGTTCTAAGACTTAAAACCCATCAGAAATATTTTATGAATCGGCATGGAAAATCAAGTTATCCATGACAATTCCAGCTCCACAATCTGAGTTTTGCCGACACTGTCGGCGGAAATTCAACAACTTCTTCCGAAACAGTTCCTTGGCACAACTTGGGAAAACGTTCCGATGACAAATGACAGCTACAAAATTTGAGTTTCGCCGCACTCGTTGGATGAAAAATATGAGTTTTGCCGACATCGTCGATAGAACTCACTGATAACTTCTAAAAAAGGTCGTAGACAAACTCATAAAAATATTCTGAAGAAAAGCTGTCGAGCGAAAAAGATAAGTTTTTGTTGATAGTGTCGGCTTCAAATGAGGAGTCTTGCTAATAATCTGATGAAAACTATCTGATCAAATGTGTCAGAAAGGAAATGAAAACACCTCCAATAATGTTGGCTCTAAAATCTAATTTTCGTCGACGTAGTCAGTAAAAACTCAACAAATTATTCAGAAAGACCTAGGATTTTAGAGCATGTTATCAGGAATTTTACACCTCTTGTGGATGAGTTATTCCTCTACCCTGCAAAGCACAAGTGTAGAACAAAATATCACATCAGTATATATTTCCCCTAGATAATCAATTTGAATAACATGAAACCAAAATCATACCTCATACCTAATTCCTTTTGTCCTTGTTCAAAAAATCCTTGCAATCTTCAACACCTACAAAATAGATCAAAAGACAAAAACACAAAGTGAGAGTATCATGACAAATCAACTATCTATGTTAGTGATCAAGGATTCCAACAATATCTAATCTACAATTAAAACACATTAAATATGGGAAAAGGGAACACTTTTGTATTAATAATTAGAGAGTAAATTACAACCAAGCCTTGATGTTGATGGCTTTATCCTCTACAACAAATCTACAATCCTCCACATCTATGACAGTCTCTTTACATATAAGCTCACTCTATCTTGCCTCTAACTCAGATCTCAATCCAACAACATAAGGGTACTTTCTTTGGCCTCCTCCCACTCACATCATGAAGGCTTCATTTAGAGTCCAAAACACATGAGATTAACTTGGGGAATGTATAGGAGGTGATTCCAACATGTGAGGGAGGCGAATGCCACCTCTCTAATTTTAGTAGGAACTGACTCCATGGAGGCTTCCATAAGGAAGCTTCTATAAGATTCTTTTTTCTCCTTTTTGGTTTATCGGCACACTCAGCTGAAGGTGTAACAATGATGACCTAACTTGTTGTCAAAGGATACAGGGCTAAGCGCTCCAGGATCCACTGCAAAAAGCACCATTCGTTCTTTTTCATGACTAGAGAAAAGTGTCGGCCTTCCAAAAGACAAAAAAAAATATACCAAAAAGATCTCAAGTCAGGCTCTTTGAAAGGAAAACAGGTTACTGTGGAAATTCTAGGTGCAACAGAATGCCCCCCAAAGTATGAAGCTAGAAGGAAGTGGTAGGTGAAATAGTTTTCAATATATCAATTTGGTATAGAGGCAATGAGAGATGAGCTTAGCACTGACATAGGACCAGTAACTGACTTACGCAACTCAATCATGGTTGCAAACGAATACAGTGCAGATCCATGATAATTACCATGTCATGGCTGCCATTAATACACTGTAGATCCATGAATAACTGATGTAGGAGGTAGAACATGGCTACAGAACATACAAAGTAGATCCATGTTATCTAACCTCAAAATAATGATCAAATCCACCAAAACATACAATGTGGATCCGTTTCAGGACTTTAACTGATCTCCAAACAAAACCTGAGCATAGGAAACTATGGTTCTGAATCCTAACCAATCAAGGTCTTCATTCCAATCCCCAACTGATATGATTCTAACCATGCGAATAAATTTTTTCACGTCGAACATGGCAGAAACCACTTGATTACCAGTCATTGATGTATACTATTAACAAGTGAGAGGTAAATAATAATTAATGTCAATGATCCCCAAGGTATCTCAGTACATTCTTTCAAGTGCGAATGGATGTTTTGAATTCGAACACTTGATAGAATATCTCAATCAGAGGCCAATCATGAAAACCTCTTGTTGAAAGCGAAGAAACCTGCGATTGAGGCATGTAGGCTTCAAGGTACTTGACTAGGTTTCTAGGTCTAATTCCCAGATAATGAGCTAAAGTAGATAGGAATAGAATTGTCAAAGGAGGGACATGATGATTCTCCCATCAGTGAATCGAAACATGGAAAAAAACTTGATTTTAAGTAAGGGAACTGACTCATACATTTCTAAATTTATGGATAGGTAAATTTACGAATGAGTTATTTTTTGGAAGAGACATCCTTTGAACAATTTGTAGCACAACATAATACTTGGCAACATTGAATTGACAAGATTATAACTAGGTGTAATGCAAGGAATATAACAGAGAATTCTTTGAATTGACTCAAAGGAGTCAGGTGACTCATAAAAGTGGATCGACTCGGAGACAAGCTGAATACCCAACTGTTCAGACATGCAAATGCAGACAGGTGCCATGTTCAAAGGTGGACTATAGACGACCATAAATACAAATGAAAAACATTCACCTTTCCATTAATTTCCCCATCTTAACATATGAGTGCCTCTTTTTGTTTTTATGAGTTCAAAGAGGGGAACAAACACTCATTGTAGCTCATTAAACGATGAGTCCATTCTCACATGTTTTACGAACTTGAGAAAGGAGGGGTTTGTTGCCAAATAGGGTCTTCCATCGTTTGATTTTATGATTTCGATGAAAGTGAACTCAGTATCGTTCATATTTAGAGAGTTTGAACGAAGACACAAGGAAACTCCAAAAGGTCCTTTTTCGTAAATAGGCCTAGTTGGTCCAAAAAAGATATAACCTACCATGACTAGTCGACCTCTCTGATACTTTTACAAGTGTGAACATAACAAGTTCTCTTGGTAATATTTTTGTGTTTTTAATGAGACTGAAAAGAGCTTAAATATAACTCCGTAGCGGGTTTCCTTTTTTATAATCCAATTTTTACGAGTCTGAAAAGGTGAAAAAGTAGACTTGACACTCTTTTACTGGTGATTTAACAATCATGTGAAAATTGTACAAAAATGCTTGGTACTTTTTCATTGTCAATCTAAGCTTGAAAAAGAAAAAAAGAGCTTGATTCATAGCCATGAACCAAATTTTGACCTAGAAGCTCAAAAAACACATTAAAAGTCAACTCTATAAAAACTATATTAAAACAAGCAATAAAAACCCACTTTTATAAAATAATTTTGGAATTCAAAAATAATTAAATTACAATGAAATAATGAAAAGTTCCTAAAGTACTATAAATAGAAGGTAATGGTAAAAGTTTTTACCATTTTCACTTTACCATTTGGAGAGTTGAGAGTTGTGGTGAAAGGAGAAGAGCTTCCATTAGTGATTGCAATTGCTTCCATCCATCGTTTCTCAACTTGCTTGGAAGAGGTAAGTGTTTTAACCATTCTTTTTTATGCACATTGTAATTTTTCTTGGTTTTTAAACAAATATAGAAGGTTTCTACTTCGTGTAGAGAGGTTTTGACCGGATGTTAAGGGTTTTAGGCGTTTTGGGGGTTCAAAATGCACGCTGCAACAGCATTATTTTTTTTCTGCACATGAGCACGATGTCGCTCTGTTGTGCTGGGACATGTGCGCCATAGGTGCTTTATCCACAACCGACACATGTGTCTGTTGAGACTTGGAAATGTCACATTTTCATCCACTTTATCTTCCGCTATTCTTCACATTTCATCGTCCCATTAACCTTTTATCATACCATTTCCATACATATATGTGGGTTTCACCTTATTATTTCCACTTTATTCATTTTAGTATCATAAGTGAATTTATGATTAAAATATTAGAAATTAAACATGTTTTTCACTAATATCTCAAATATGGATGAGATTTGTAATGTGTAGGAATATGTGAAGGATTAATTCAAGAAAGACTTCTTGAATATCTCCTCCACCATTTCAAAGAGATAATTATTCAAGCTAATTCTAATGAGAATATCATGAAGATTTGGTTGGCATATCCTATTTAGGATTTATGAGAGACATGTTGAGAATTTGTGAGAGACATGCGGAGGATTTGAATGGATCATATCTTGTAATAATAGGAAATTAGTTGAGAGTGGTTGATAGAATAATGGATCTCTCATTATGAGATGGTTATCTCCTTCATGTATAAAAGAGGGTGCTCTCTCTTCATTTCTTAGACCTTAGGAAGCAAATTGTAAATCTTGAATATTAGATAATCTTAGGTAGATAGTAGATTGTAGAAGTTAGTCTTGACTTTGTAATATGGAGAAAGGAATTATTATCTTTTGTTCATAATATTGGCTTTGAAGCTTTCATGATTTGTCATTGATTCGTGTGATGTAAATTAAGATTTATTTATTGTTAATGTGAGCTCACATGTGTTGTCTTGTTTCTCTTCATATGTTGTCTTTCTTTAATGCAATTTACTTTCAGCTGTGTGTTTCATCTTCCACCATTATATTAGCAATTGCTTGTTCCAACTTAAGGGGGGTTATATTAGATTAGTCTTAGTTTCATGGGGGGTTAGATTAGCTTAATTTTTCTTGAGTCTTGCATATACTTTGCATGTTCTTCGTAAGCCTACGAACCTCGGATTGACAAATTAAATGGTTGGGAAAATACTACAACATAATTAAAACGACATTAATTTGGCCCAAAAGTGTCGACCACTGACGCTCTGCAAGTGGTGTGATAGAGGCACCGTAGGCGCGCTATCTACAAAAGGAAAAGGCGCTACATGCCCACTTTTCACAAAAATTATGCCATGTATCCTTAAAAAACCAATTTTTTTTACCTTTATTTAAAAAAATCATTTCTATGTTTCCTTTTTCCCATGAAATGGTTTCTAATATATATTTTTTGATTTTTTGCAGATACCAAAAAAATCCACATCATGGTCATATGGAAAGAATGTGATGATGAGACAACAAACTTCCAAGCTGTCAGTGATCTGGCTACCGTAGAGGCCTTGCAAAATTGCGAGCTACTGAAATATTTTAGGGTACCAGGCATGAAGGCCTACATTCGTCTATTGGAGTAAATTATTGACATGTGGGACCCTAAGCAACAAAAAATTTTGGTTGGGACCCACACCTTGACCATAGATATTGAGGATATCTACTTCTTGACTGGTTTGTCTCAAAGAGGGAGACTAGTGGTTCTATCTGTCCCGCGAGGAGGGGAGTTCTCCTTGGATGATTTGATTGACCGATATTGTGCACTGGGTACACATGACCAATTTGGGAATATCTGTATCCAACAGATAGTGGATCATCCATTGAGGACAATAGTTTATACCATCGGGAAGGTAGCCGAGACTAGATCCTCTCGCTTGACTACTAGGGCACATATGATGTATTCCCTAGAGTGTATGGAGCCTACAATCTTTAACTGGTGTGAGGGAATGTTGGTGAGTCTGAAGGATCAAATGAACAAGATAAACCATGGGATGCTCAAGAAGTTCGTTTATGGAGCTGTGGTGGTGTGTTTCATCCATCAAAGGGTGCCCCACATGATGCTCCAGGTAACTATGAGTATAATAGACCCCGAGGATCCCAGGATGCTTAGGTGGGTTTATGTTATGGACTGTCATGGTGGTGGGGGTCCTAAATTTGTCTACAGGTTAGCCTTCTTTCATTGGATGAGAGGCCAGTTACTCATGATTGAGGATTATGCCTACGAGATGACAGACTTCTGTGAGGATCCAGAACTTCCACTTCCTGAGGGAGAGGAGTGGGATGATCGAGGTAAGAAAGACACTATCCATCATGTTTTTAAGTTTTTCAATTTTATTTCATTTTTATTTTGTAACACTAATACAAGTGAAAAAATGATTTATGCAGACATTGGGCCTGTCCATCCAGCTGGGACATCGCCTATTGATAGGAGAGCTGGGGTTAGAGATATGGTGTCTTATTGCTTCAAAGAAGATGAGGAGCTCAAAGATATAGAGGAGAAATTGCAGTGTTTGAATGTAGGGATTCCTGATGTTACCACTGATGACCTACCCAGGCGCTACCGGCATCATACTACAGGAGTCTTAGGACGGTTTTTCAGGATGCTCTGCAGAGTGCACCAGGCCATTATATGTTATCATGAGCACCACCATGATGATGACTAGTCTATAGAGAATTTCCACTTTTTGTATATGTATTATTACCGAGAGATTCGAATCTTTATATTTTTCCCTGTATATGTATATTTTGAACTCATGATAGTCCTGAACTTTGAGAGCACTGAAATCTTGATGCTTCAGCCCAATTTTGTATCTCAGTTTTACAGTTTTTATATATATATGAAATTTTTTATATATAGTTTTGTGTGCGAAAAATGTGATGTGTGGAATATATGCCTACTTATGAATTTACATGCATGTTTTTATGTTGTAATGGATTTTTAATTATGAGCAACATACCAATCTAAGACATAATTAGCTAGGGAATATGCCACAACATTCAAATGTCTCGAAACATGTTGATATGTTACTTTCTCAAAGGACCTCTCCAAGATTCTAACCCTTCGAAATGTACAAAGGAGTAGGGGGTTTCAAACGGTGTAGACCCAGTTAAGCTGTTGAACAACTAGTTTAGAGTCTAGGTAAACCCTAATCTCCTTTACATCGTTATCTAGGGCATCCATCAACAATCCACTCATCGCATGATACTCTGCGAGATTCTTGGTGGAGTGTCCTAAACAAACACCCCTGAACTCACTAGATCACCTGTAGGAGAGTAAAGTACCCAAGATGTCGATGCAATATTTAACGTGTAACGATTAGCACCATCCACAAACCCAATAAAAGTGGTCATTTATCCATCAGACATAGGACATAGATAAGTAGGGTTTGTGAAACACATCTTAAATCGCACAAAAAACTACACTTTTAAATTAAGACACACAACAATCTATAAACACTATTTACACAAAGCCTATGCTAGATGATCTAGGCATAGTATCTTTTAAGGTAGATCCTATTACGGGGCTCACCCAAGGATATCTCATCATAGTCTACTAACTCATATGCACCCTTTTCCAAGACGCGACTGATAATGTAAGTCACGTGCCACATTTATTCGAATTTCCCCACCCCCAGCTTATCATGCTTCTGGTCATAAGTCAAGACCATATCTCCTTCATTGAAAGAGTGGTGTTGAATGTTTCTATCATATGGGGATTTTATCCACAGTTTATGTGCCTCATTTGCTAAGGAAACATCGCGGCGAGTTTCATCAAGTTTATTTAGATACAAAAATAGTTCCTCTTCTATAGTGGTGTTAGGAAAAATTTCCACAACAAGCTTTAGATAATGGATCTCGCATTCTATCGGGAGATTTGTTTCCAATCCATAAACCAATTAAAAAGGTGTGAAACTAGTGGAAGTCTTTATAGTGGTCCTCTGGGCCTAGAGTGCAGAAAACAGTTGCAAGTGCTAGTTTGACTTGGCCTTCTGTACCATTCACTCAAGCATGGTTTTCAACACTTTATATATCACTTCAACCTGTCCATTGGCATGAGGGTAGTAAGGTGTATAGTTGTCGTGGTGAAACCCTAACTTTGCACTAAGCTCTGCCATCATTTTATTCTGGAAGTGTGACCCATGGTTGGTCACTATGGACCTAGGAATCCTGAACCTAGCGATGATATGGTTAAATAAGAACAACATAGTTGTTTTCCCATCTTCGGCATATGTGGGCATAGCCTCGGCCCATTTAGTGAAATAGTCTACAACCACAATAATGTAGCCATACCCCCCGGCTGAGGTAGGTCTACAATGCATGAAGTTGATGCCCCATTTTGTAAAAGAGCCAACTACTACAATAGGATGGAGTGGAGTTGGATGAATGCACTTCTTGGTAGTAAACATTTGTCAGGATGGAAATTTATTGACCATTTCAATACAGTCTTTGAAAATTGAGGGCAAGAAATATCCTTTGCGCAAGATCTTTTGGGTAGTAGCCAACCCAGAGAGATGAAAGCCATAAGTTCCGGAGTGGAAATCATTCAATATGATCTCAAATTCCTCATGTGTAAGGAAACATTGCAATATAGAATCAATACCATGGCAGTATAAGGTATCATTCAAAATGAGATAGTATTTATCGTGGTGGCGTGTATAACGACATTCATCGTGAGTAGCGGTGGGATGATATCATAAAGTATGGAGATAAAGAACAATATCCCCATACCATGGATTAGTCATACTAATTAGAAATAATGATTCATCAGGTAATGAATTGATGGGATCTGTTTCCTCCGTAGTACAGGGAAGGTCACATATAAGCTCGAAAAAAACAAAAGAATTTTTGGAAGTGGTTTTAGAAAACTTCAACTAAAATTCCTGGAGGATAACGATCCATCGTGAGTATTTTACCATAAGCACATGATGTATCAAAACATAATACATGGGGTTAGATTCAACATAAACAATAGTAGTGCGAAGAAAAATATAGTGACAGAACTTCTGAACCGTGATGACCGTGACCAGAGTGAGTTTCTCCACATGTGAGTATCGTGTTTTAGAATCTAATAGACTCTTACTAGCATAGTAAATCACATGTTATTGGTCATGTTCATCTGTTTGAACTAGGACCATTCCTATAGTAGAAAAGGATGAAGCGATGTACAGGGAATAATCCTTAGTGTAATCAGGTGGTTGCAACACAGGTGCATGGCTAAGAGCATGTTTGAGATTATCAAATGCACGTTGCATGAAATCATGCCAGAAAAAAGGTGTATCCTTTTTAAGCAACCTCATGAAACCATGTGTCGTTTTTGCATAGTTGCAGACAAAATAATGTAAAATTTTTGCCTTCCCTTGCAAAATTTGGAGTTCTGTTACATTCGTCGAAGTGGGTAGGGACAAAATAGCTTCAATATTCAAAGCATCAATACAGATGCCATCCTTAGACATGATGAAACCAAGCAGTCCACTAGTTTCGACATAGAAAACAAATTTGTGGGGGTTCAAACGAATATTGAAATGATGACATCTAAGAAATATAGCTCTTAGATGATCAATATATAGGTCCTGCTGATTAGAATGAGCAGGAAGGTTGTTGAGATAGCGATCCACAACGTGTTTGATATCATGAAAAGCATAAGACATGGTGCGTTGAAATGTAGCGCCAGCATTCTTCAAGCCAAAAGGTAACTTGCAATAGGCAAAGGTCCCCCATGGGCATATAAAGGTCATCTTATGTTGGTTTGAAGGGATAATTTAAATCTTATTTATTGGGCCTAGAAATGGCCCCTTTTTTACCATCGTTATCTACCTCTTTTTGCCTCATCCTACTCTATTATGCATTCTAAAGAGATATTTTTCCCTCACTTGGTCCCTCAAGTCATACAGGTATGGTTAATCATTGTCTCATTTTATTAATGCTTAGGATTGTGGTAATCATGGCTTTACATCTTAAATTATGCTAACATATGGTGGTTTTATAAAGATAATTTGAGATGTAAAGAATATAGGTGTAGCAGGACGAACATGCCAAAGGAGGGATGTACATTCATTGCTGAGTTGATTGCCATCCATTCCATCTTTTCCCAAAGAACGCGGTCCTAGGGTATTATTCCATGCGAGCTATACAAGGGTAGCTGCAACAGACTGCGACAAATTTGGAGGCAATAGTGTGCCGCTGCTGAAAAGTAGCAGCAATCTGTAGAATATCTTCTCAAATAATCATGATCATTATTTCTGTCTCAAATAGTAGCTTCCCTATATCTTCTACTCTCATGCTGCCATGAATGTAACAACTCATTGTAATTAGGGCAGCCTGAAGATCAGAGATCTTCATGGCTGCCCGATAATAGTAGGAGGATGTTATGATTGTAATTGTATAAATATAGGGAACTATTTTGAGCCAGGGGTTGAACTTTTAACCAAATTATTGTATCAGCTATGATTAAGGTTGCATGTTCATCTACCACTTTTTAATACAAGGAGTTTGATTCTTTAGATCTCGGCATTTTAACGTGTGTTACTTCCAGCATCTCTATGTGAAAGCTAGGCCCGCCTTACCATGGGGATTACTGAGTTAATTAGGTATTGTATTTATTCTATTGTGTGATTTTTTGACAACTTCCTTTAATTACAGTAAGCTACAACAGTTATCGATTTACCATGTGTCATTTGAATAATCAATAATTGCATCTCCTATAAAACTGTAGTGGTGTGGTGTGTCAGTCGACTGTATAGGTTAATTGTCTTTTATGCAACTATGTGATAGATGTAACAGCCCTGTTCATCCCTAGTTCTTTAAATTGTTGTTTTCTTTAGATCTTTGCAGTTTATTCCTTCGCATTTATAATTGCAGAATTTAATTCCTGTACTCTGAATTTCTAGAATAGCTGAATTTAATTCATGTACTTTGGATTTCTAGAATAACTAAATCAGGATAATTGGGTGGATCTTTGGATGATTTGGTAATTAAGGATTTTACTTTCTGCAAAATTAATCTAGATGTTATTTCCTAAATATTTCAATTCTAGATTAAGAATCGTAGAAGGTACTTGTGATTGTGTTCTTGAGGAAGTAAATTAGATTAAGTGGATTATGGGATGAGTATGGCTGAAAAGGAAAGTAGGATCATTTACTTACAACATCAACTACCTAGTGTTTAAAGCATATATAGTGCATATTATCCTTGAAATAAGAGACTTCCCTCATTGATAATTTATATTGAACACTATGTATGTTGGCTTTAATTAACTTGCATATAGGGTGCCCAACATTTTGGCGCCATTGCCGGGGAGGATAAGTATTAGACACTATTGTAGTTTCATCCAGTAATTATCTTTATTCGTTCCTCCTCATTTATTTTTAGTTTACATGTTTTGGGTTGCATGAATACAAGAAGGGTATAGGGTGACCATCTTATAAATCCCAGAACCCCACAGAACACTAACGTTTCAGGTGGTCGAGGCCGCGGGAGAAATCCAACATTGGGGAGAAGAACATTCATTGACAATTTGGTTGATAGAACCAATTCTTCTACTAGGGCTCACTATCAGGAAACACCCATTAGAATAATCCCTTCCACCGGTAGAGTGGCAGTGTCAGTCTCTACAGTGGTTAACACACGAGGAGCTGCAACATCCTCAGATACCCCTGCAGAGGAAGACATCGTTAGTGCTACAGGATCGGCTGATCAAGATTTGATCTATCACATTAATGGGAAGGTTGTGAATGAAGAGGAGTGGACACAGTTCCATCAAAAATTCAATGATCAGTGGAAGGACAAATAGGATAAAGCAAAAGAAAATATGAGTAACAGACGCGACCCCGAAGAGGAAGAAGCAATGGGAGAAAATCAACATCATGAGGGTAATTCCCTGGCTGAAGGGACAGTGGCTACACTTCAATTCCCAATTCAACAACCAGAAGGGATATCCCCCATGAAACATATATCACCATCGGTGTTGCCTCACTTTTATGGAAAAGCAATAGAGGATCCGGACGAATTTCTTTTCGAATTAGACATCCTCTGTCGCAGATATGACTACACCACCAATGCACAGAAGCTGAAACTCTTCCCTACCACTCTAAAGGACAATGCATTACATTTATTTATGATCCTGGGAGGTGAAACTGTCACCAATTGGGACAGGATGAAATAGGTGTTCCTGGAGAAATATTAGGAGTATTGGAATACCAATGACAAGAGAGAAGAACTATTTAAAATGGTATATAAGGACGATGAAAGTTTGGAATATTTTGTTGAAAGGCTCTTATATAATGTGCAGAGAGCTAGATAGAATAATATGGGGCTAGATGTGCTCAAAATAATCCTAATTTGTGGGATTAGGGATGATTTCCTAGACATGTTAAACCTGTTAGGAAAGGGGGATATCTCCAAGGATTCCTTTGAAAATATCATGGAACTATGCAAAAGGTACTCTAGGGGGTCTTCTAGGAATAACAGATGGGACAAATGGGACAAATTAGAATGTGATGTCTTTGACAGAATGCAGAAGTCATCTAATGGAGGAGCCACCCATGCAGATATAGGCAATCTCCTCAAAAATTTCAAATAAAAAATGATGAGCTCCATCTCCTCAGAAATAGATTTCTTGAGGGAAAAGCAGAAACAAGCAGTAGAGGATCTCACACTAGGTGTGTTCTGCCCTAAATGTAGGAAGAACCACCCTCTGAAGGAGTTCCCACTCGACAATGTAGAGGTGTGTCAGTTGTGCGAGTTGAACCATGACACAAAATAATGCCCGTCACTACCTCAAGTGAAGGTTGTTCTGCAGACATCAACTCTAGAGGTGGAACCAGCTTACTTTATTTCACAGAAAAAGCCCTGGCAGCCTCGAAATCAAGGTATGACTCCAAACTTGTTTACATTTTTGAATAGCATCAATAATTGGAATAATATGTATCATATGAATACAAAATTCCCTTTATCTTATTATAATCCTCAATGGTACCCCTCTCAACCTTCAATGCAAAATTCTAACTCCTGGAACCCCTGGGCACAACCACCACAGCCACCAAACCAACAAAATTCTTGGTCTCCTGGATGGAGGAATTTCCATCTAGGGAACCAGTTTCCCCATAACCAACCCTCTCAACAGCTTCCACATCAAACATTTCCTCAACAACCATACCCTCCTCAATATCCTCAGCCTTATCAGCAGTCGTAGCTGCAACTCCAGAATAATGATGTCCCCAATATGCCGATATGACCTCAGCTGCCTGCGCAACCTAACCCTATCCCAAATAATAAAGCAATCCATCAATTTGAAACTGTCAACATGCCTGCTTACTCTATTACTCCTGTACCCTGCAACGATATCCGCTTGCGATCAGGAAAGGTAGTGGAGCCTTTGATCATTGAGGATGTTCCATCCTCTGTGCATGAAGAAGGGATGAATCCACAGTATTCATCCAATACATCGACCCCCATTATTGAAGACATTGAACATCCTACTAATATGATGGCTGAGACACATAAAGACACATTTATCGACACACGACCTACACAGTTGATTAGGGAACCACCATACTCTGAAATATTAATGTTACCAAAGGTAGTGGGACAGCCTCAGTTTAACCTCTTAGGAGAGTTAAAAAATCTTTATGTTAAAATTCCCCTCCTTCAGGCCCTTCAAGATGTACCTATCTATGCCAGAACTGTTCAGGATCTATGTACAAGGAAACCAGGAAGGAAACCCAGGTATCCTCCCATTGTTCATGTCATAGGGAAATTATCTGCATTAATAATGGGAAAAACCCTCTTGGCCAAATACACAAACGTGGGAATCCCACTGTCACTGTGTATATTGGGCGCACACAGATACCCAACGTACTAGTAGACTTAGGAGCAACAATTAACGTTATGACTATTGAAACTATAAGAAAAATTGGGCTCACTAATCTCAGGACAACTCCCACTGTTTTAGAACTAGCAGATAGATCCACTATTAAACTTGAAGGAATTTTGGATGATCTTGTTATCTCAGTTGATTCTTGGGAGTACCCTGCTGACTTCTTGGTTTTACAACCTAAGTTGCAACTAGGAGGACACCCATTGATCCTGGGAATACCCTGGTTAGCTACAACTGATGCTTGCCTCAGCTATCGATCTAGGTCTATGGCCATATTAGATGGCACTGAGATAAAGAACGTCACTCTCTATCCTCTATATTGGCCGAGATTAGAAGCTGAACCTCTGTTATGGATGGAGCCATAGGAATAAGAGGGTGTTCAACCATTATTAACAATAGGGAAGGCCTTAACTTTTAAAGATGAAATTAAATACGATGCCATTAATAATTTCATCAGTGAACCCACTTCTGTCAATAAGAAAATTTATCAGATCCTAAATGCTACTCTAGGTGAAGAGGAACAAGAAAATCTCACAGAAGGCATTATTCAGTGACACTCACATAGTTCCAGTGTTGAAAAACTTGAAGAGTGTTCCTATCGAGGTAGAGGCTGGAAAAACCCTGAATATTAATCCCAGCCTTTCCCCAGATGAACAGAAGCGCCTTATAATTCTCTTAAAAAACACAAGGGGGAATTTTCCTGGGAGTACACAGACATGAGGGGTATCCCCTCTAATCTGTGCACCCATCACATTTATATCAAAAGTGGCTCCTGGCCTATGTTCCAGCCTCAACGATGAATGAACCCCAATCTTAGGGACATAGTGAAGGAAGAAATTCAGAAACTCTTGGAAGCAGGATTTATATATCCTATTTAAGACAGCGAGTGGGTGTCTCCACTTGTAATAGTGCCCAAGAAAAATGGTAAATGGAGAGTTTGTGTGGACTACAGAGAACTAAACAAGGCAACACAGAAAGATCACTTTCCCCTACCTTTCATTGATCAATTACTTGACACCTTATCCGGGAAGAAGTTCTTCTCCTTCCTGGATGGGTTTAGCGGGTACAATCAAATCCATATTTCCCTTGAAGCCTAGGATAAAAATAACTTCACCTGTCCCTGGGGAAATTTTGCATACAGAGTGCTTCCCTTTGATTTATGCAATGCACCAGCCACATTTCAAAGAGCTATGATTGGCATTTTTTCAGAATTAGTTAATGATAGTATGGAAATTTTTATGGATGATTTTACTCCTTATGGCAAATATTTTGAAGAAGCATTGAAAATTTTGGAAAAGGTTTTACCTCGCTGCGAATAGACCCAACTGTCTTTGAGCACTAAAAAGTGCCATATGATGATGAGTGAAGGAGTGGTGTTGGGGAATTTTATCCCTGTTGATTCCATCTAGGTGGACCCCTCTAAAATCAAGGTGATAAAAAATATACCTACTCCTGCAACTCAAAAAGAAGTGCAAATTTTCTTGGGGCATGCTGGATATTATCGAAGATTTATAGAAAATTTTTTCAAACTTGCCTCTCCTTTGTTTTCACTATTAATGAAGGATGTGCAATTTATTTGGAATGAGGCATGACAGACATCATTTGTTAAACTTAAGGAGAATCTATCCACAGCTCCCATCCTAAGAGGGCCCAATTGGACCCTGCCTTTTCACATTTCATCAGATGCTTCTGATACTATCATTGGAGCAGTTTTAGTACAACATGATGGTCAAGCACATTATGCAGTCTATTATATTAGTAAAAACCTAGCCCCTGCTGAACTTAATTATACTGTTACTGAGAAGGATTTTTTAGCCATTGTTTACTCCATTAACAAATTTCGACATTATATCATTGGATATCCTACATTTGTGCACACTGACCACTCAGCCATCAAATATCTAATGAATAAACCTGTTACCAATGCCCGGATAACTAGGTGGCTGTTATTATTACAAGAATTTGATATCATAAATATAGACAGACCTAGAAAGGAAAATGTTGTTGCCGATTTATTATCTTGTTTTAATAACAATGATGATAATTTTTGTGTTGAGGACTCTTTTCTAGATGAACACTTATTTGCAGTTTCATCTCACTCCCCTTGGTATGCAGATGTCGCTAACTACTTGGCTGTAGGAAAGCTTCCAGCACATTTGTCCTAAAGAGAAAAGAGGAAAATTATTCAACAAAGTGCTAGGTATAGTTGGATAGATGGTCATCTCTTCTACACAGACCCTGATCTTGAGATCAGAAAATGTGTAAGAGAAGATGAAATATTCCATATTTTGAAGGCCTACTGTGATGAGCCTTGTGGGGGACATTTTGCAGATAGGAGGACAAGACACAAAGTGCTGAGAATGGGCTACTATTGGCGGACCCTTTTTAGGGATGCAAAAAGATATGTCCATTCTTGTGATAGCTGCGAGAGGATGGGCCAACCCAATAGATTAGATCAAATGCCTCTTCAACCACAACTAGTGGTTGAACCCTTTGACAGATGGGCCTTAGATTTTGTTGGTCCTATCATCCCTCATTCCAAGAAGAATGCCTACATCCTGGTCTGTACCGACTACATGACAAAATTGGTAGAAGATATGGCTCTGGTGAAAGCCAATGACTAGGCTATGATCGATTTCCTATATGGTGAAATATTTACCCATTTCAGAGTACCCAAGGAAGTGGTTACCGATGGAGGACCTCAGTTTGTGTTGCATCAATTCGAAGCTCTCCTACGAAAGTACCATATTCAGCACCGGATAGCTTCACCATACCATCCCCAAGCCAATGGCTAGGTGGAAAACACTAACAAAGTTATTGAATCCATACTTACCAAAACGGTCAAGAGCCATCGTAGAGATTGGGATGATAGACTTCCGAAAGCATTGTGGGCATATCGTACTACTTGGCGCAAGACTACAGGTTTCTCTCCTTATGACTTGGTGTATGGGAAAAGTGTTGTTTTCCAGATTGAATTTGAAATTAAGACTTTGAAGACAACTACGGAAGTAAACTTAGATGTGACTGAATCCCAGAAGAGAATATTGAATCAATTAAATGAACTTGACGAGAACCGTTTAGCTGCTGTGGATAAGACAGTATTAATCCAGCAAGATATATCCAATTGGCATGACCGATTCATCAAAAATAAAGTCTTCTGCAAAGGAGACTGGGAATTATTATACGATTCAAGATTCAAAAGGGACTTTAAGGGTAAATTATGCACAATATGGTTGGGCCCATACCTGGTAGGCAGAGTATTTGATAATGGTACAGTCCACCTAGTAACCATTGATGAGAATCGTGCACCATTATTTTCTAATGGTCATAGGCTATGACTGTACCATAAGCCCATTTCAAAAGATGTATTCACTTCACAGATTGCAGCTGATCTAGACTACCAGTTAGAACAAGGGTAGGAATCTTTCTCTGCCCCTGTCAATCCTTAGTTAATCATTGTAAATCTTTAAAAAAAAATTATACATAAATAAATTTCTATTTTTACTATTACTATTATCTTTTCTTTTGCACTTGATCCGTTTAAAAAAAAAATGTGCAGGGAAGCACCTAAGGAGCGGTGGTCATTATTGGGCCTATTGACCAAGGTCATTCTTCTATAACTTCCTGCATCAGAAGAAAATTCCTTGAACAAATATGTTGTAGCCGCAACACATTCCTTTATCCCATTCCACATAGTTGTAACACCATAAAAATCATTTTCCCCCTTTCACGTAGTTGTAACACCGTAAATTCCCACCCTTTACCTCGTTTCGCACAGCTGCAACACCATAAATTCCCACCCTTTACCCTGTTTCGTGTAGCTGCAACACCATAAATTCCTGCCCTTTACCCCCTTTTGCGCAGTTGCAACACTGTAAAACTTTTTCCCTTTACCCCATTCCACACAGCTGCAACACCGTAGAATCTCGCCTTGTTCCGCACAGCTGCAACACCGTCAAATTCCATCAACTTAAAGATTTTTTCTGATTTCGGCAGCTGCGACACCATTTCACTTTTGTCCATTTTCACCTTTTCCATCAACTACAACATCATTCCATTTCTACTATGTTTCCCTTTTCCGGCAGCTACGACTCTGCTAAACTGTTGGATTTCTCTATGGTCTGCGACTGTGACTCCTCCATTATTGGCAGAATTCTTTACAACCGTGGTTAGCGACTCCTTCAGATCTGGCTCCAATTCCTGATGCCGACGATTTTGATTTATATTCTAGCATTCATTATGTTTTCGACCAATTTGACACGATGGTTTTGGTTCACTGGCAGAAAAGTTCATTACAGCATACCTGCAATAATGATTACACTTAAATGGCTTCACTTCACACGCTCTACTATTTTCCAAAGGTCACCATTCATCGCATATTTTCGAAGGTATGGTTCTGATTATCTACTTGATTAAGTATTAACTAGATCTGACAATATTAATCATACCTTCCTTTCTGTGCCCATTATTACACCTGCATATCGTTAACCATACACTCGTACGACTTAATGGTTATTTATGTTACCTGATAACCGCCACCTTTCCTAATTTGGGATAAATTCCAAACATTCCTATGCTCTGAAACTTTCTGAATTTTACCAACTCCACTCTCTGTTGTTCATGCATACTCTGTGATTTAACCTCCATTGTTGGGATTTGCAATCTGTTGGACTGAGAAATACTTCTGAAGGCAAACAAACATGGGTATCCTAGCTCGGCATGAACCTCCAAACACGCAAGAAATAAGAAGAAATGATGAAGTTTTTGCTATTTTTGAAGCTATGGGCTAGATTGAATTCTTCCAATGACTGAATGGGTTTCATCATGAGACAGCTCTACAATTTTCCTTGAATCTTAAATAAACCCACTCAGAAGTTTGGGGGTTACGTATTGAAGTCTTTGAATCAATAATGGCTGAGGTCACTGGCCTTCCTCAGGTGGGAAGAGCCTGGTTTGGATGAAGAATCCCCAATCCTGCAATAATATAGGATTTTCTGAGAGAATGAGAGCACATTCAATATTCATGGAGAGGGATAGCATTACAGTCATTTCCTGGGCCATGGGATCAAGTAGCAATTTTCCTCAAGAAATATATCACATGTGAGGGTAGGTATGAAATGGTTTATTACTCTAAATTTCCTTTATTATCTCACCTCCATCACAGAGCCTTGCTAAAAATTCCATTTTATTTATTCAATGATTTACACCATATGGAGGGGTTTGTTAGAATAGCCAAGCATCCAAACTCCTCCCTTACCCACCATGGCCTAATCAAATTAATAATTTTACGGGCCTTAGCTCAATAGAACCAAACCTGGGAGCAATTTACATGTCAAATTCAGGAACCCTCCCTTTTTCCTAGTGTTCAAATAGAAGAGGAAGTAGAAGTACCTATACTCATGGGCCTGTTCAAATCCAAGAAGATCCTACCAATCAATAGTTGGGGGGGAAATAAGAGCAACAGGAGGTTGAGAGTCCCTCCAATTTTTTTTTTTTTTGGGGGGGGGGATGAGACTAGATCAGAGGATCAGTCAGAAGACCAAGCAGAACAATTGGAGGAGAATGTACAAGAAAACCCTGTTGAGAGACTAAATAATTTGGAAGCTCTGACAGCAAAAGCTAAAACTGGAGCAACATTATATGCTACGACAGTTGAAGTCGAAGATTTTAGAGCCATGATAACAGAAGAAAACACAAAGGTGTTGACCATTGAATATTCCCCTGAATGGGAAGGAACTCTAATCGAGGAAGAACAAGAAAATGTTGAAACAGAGGATATCCCTTCCACATCAGCTGCAAATCTAGAAATTCCAACACCACAGAGAAAAAGGAGGAGGTCAAAATATGAAATACGGGTATCACCACCAATAAGATGAAGAATAAACAGGGATTGAAAACATTCTGGAATTTAATGAAGAAGTTTCCACTGTGAATCCTGAATCGTCTCAGGACACAGAGATAATAGAAATGGAATCCCAACAGTAGGAAAATGAGGAAGTTAACCAGGATGTTGTTGCACAAGAACCAACATCCCTGGAAATTTCTATGGAGACTCTCAGGATGCAACAAGAAGTCAATCCTGGGATGGTCATCATTCCTGATTTGGATTTAGGAGAAGATGAAAAAATGCAATCACAATCCTCAGGGGACACTGAGATCCTTAAAGAACAACTCCATATTGAAAAAGACAAGAAAGCAACTCTACAATCTCACCAGCATGAAGAAAGAGAAGTTCAGGGCTCTATTACACAAGAACCAATGGCTTTGCATCCCCCTGATGAAGCTGCAGCTGATAATCAGGTAGATAAGGAGATTAAAATCCAGGAGGAGGTTGTCCCACAAGAACCAACATCCTTACAATCAACTACTGAAGTTGCTATAGGAGAACTCCAAAAAGAGGATGTTGTTACACAAGAACCAGCATCTCCAGAAGTTGTTTCAGAACCACCTATGGTTGAAGTTGCTGCAAGAGAAATTCCAGGAAGGGACGTTGTTACACAAGGACCAACACCCCCAGAAGTGATCTTAGAAGTGTAGGATGTTCAATTTGGCACATCAGGTGATAAGGTATGGACTCAACTTCCTCAAAATTTTATCAGTTTGGATTTTGATAATGAGGAACATCCTAAAGAAGAAGAAATCCTGAAGCTGACAAAAGAACTCTCAATCTTGAGAATAGAAGTGATGAAGTGGAGGAGTTAGGTGGAGAGATATCAAGAAGGGATGGTTTCCCTCACTGAACGTAGAAAGACCATAAGGGAATTGAAGGAAAAATGGGTAGAAGAACTCATGACCCAGAAACTCCATGGGGAGGAGTTCAGAAGGAGCTAAAGGAGCTGAAAAAGTTTAAATCTATGTAGATGGAAAAAGATCAACTCTATACTCTTTCTCAGGAATTGTTGGGTATCAGAGTACCATCTTCCTCTTACCCTGTATTTTTATTTGAGCAGTTCATTTGGTTTAAACAAAGGGCTGTAAAAGAAGGGAGGCCATATGAGATATCAACCTCAACTAAATTCCTGGAAACATTTCTGGGAAGTGGTTTTGAGGACCAAAATTTGCTGTGTGAGCTTTAGTTGCATGATTTGGCTTTCCCTTTGGACTACCATTCGAATCCTGTTCCTTTCTCAGGTGATATTCAGCTGACGTATTTTTCCTCCTTTGTGAGAAATCATGTTCAGTGGGAAAGTTCTTTCCAAAATTTCTCTCACAATGAGGCCCACTCTAATATTTGGATTCGAAGCAAACCTCAGAATCCTCTTCTTCTCCTTGCTCGACATCAGAGTGTAATATCATGTACCATCCAAACTCGGCATATAATTGAACTTCAAAAAAGGGTTATTTCTACTTCTACTAGCTAGGTTTCCATGCATCAATGAGTGGCTTTGGAAGGTAGTCAGCATAGATGGTAGGTTTCCTCTCCAACCCTTACAAATAGGGACCCCTACTGTTACAAGAATTTTGAACAAGCACTTTCTAGGATTGAGGGTTATGTTGGATGCATGAGGGAATGTGGGGTTTATTGGCTGGGACTTAAATTTAATTTTCCTCTCATCTGGTGGCCATCAAAACCGTACATGGAAGATTTCTCATTAACAAGGGCAGAAGAGCAGAAGTGTTGAAGATATTGGGTTGTCCATAAGGGATTTGTAGAAAAAGAAGGAAAATCTAAATTCCCATACAACTTTTCTTCTCTCCATGAACGAAGCATAATTCCATATTTAGATTCAGAATAATGGAGGTTGTTGCACGAGAACATGCAACCGGATAGTTGGGGGGAGATGTTGGGCCCAGAAATGGCCCCTTTTTGACCACCCTTATCTACCTCTTTTTTCCTCATCCTACTCTATTATGCATGCTAAATAGATGTTTTTCCCTCACTTGGCCCCTCAAGTCATACAGGTATGGTTAATCATTGTCTCATTTTATTAATGCTTAGGATTGTGGTAATCAAGGCTTTACATCTTAAATTATGCTAACATATGGTGGTTTTATAAAGATAATTTGAGATGTAAAGAATATAGGTGTAGTGGGATGAACATGCCAAAGGAGGGATGGACATTCATTGTTGAGTTGATCACCATCCATTCCATCATTTCCCAAAGAATGCGGTCCCAGGGTATTATTCCATGCGAGCTGTACAAGGGTAGTTGCAATAGACTGCGAAAAATTTGGAGGAAATAGTGCACCGCTGCAATCCGTGGAATATCTTCTCAAATAATCATGATCATTATTTCTGGCTTGAATAACAACTTCCATGTATCTTCTACTCTCATGTTGCCACAACTGTAAAAAATCATTGTAATTAGGGCATCCTGAAGATCAGAGATCTTCATGGCTGCCCGATAATAGTAGGAGGATGTTATGATTGTAATTGTATAAATATAGGGAACTATTTTGAGCTAGGGGTTGAACTTTTAACCAAATTATTGTATCAGCTGTGATTAAGGTTGTGTGTTCATCTACCACTTTTTAATACAAGGAGTTTGATTCTTCAGATCGCGATGTTTTAACGTGTGTTACTTCCAGCATCTCTATGTGAAGGCTGGTCCCGCCTCCCCACAGGGATTGCTGAGTTAATTAGGTATTGTATTTATTATGTTGTGTGATTTTGTGATAACTTCCTTTAATTACAGTAAGCTGCAACAGTTATTGATTTACCGTGTGTCATTTGAATAATCAGTATTTTCATCTCCTTTAAAACTGTAGTGGTGTGGTGTGTCAGTCGACTGTATAGGTTAACTGTCTTTTATGCAGTTGTGTGATAGCTTTAACAACCCTATTCATCCCTATTTCTTTCAATTGTTGTTTTCTTTAGATCTTTGCAGTTTATTCCTTTGCATTTATAATTGCAGAATTTAATTCCTGTACTCTGAGTTTCTAGAATAGCTGAATTTAATTCATGTACTTTGGATTTCTAGAATATCTGAATCAGGATAGTTGGGTGGATCTTTGAATGATTTGGTGGATTTTACTTTCTACAAAAGTAATCTAGATGTTATTTCCTGAATCTTTCAATTCTAGATTAAGAATCGTAGAAGGTACTTGTGATTGCATTCTTGAGGAAGTAAATTAGATTAAGTGGATTATGGGATGAGTGTGGATGAACATGAAAGTAGGATCATTTACTTACAGCATCACCTACCTAGTGTTTAAAGCATATATAGTGCATATTATCCTTGAAATAAGAGACTTCCCTCGGTTGACAATTTATATTGAACACTCTGTATGTTGGCTTTAATTAACTTGCATATAGGGTGCCCAATATTATTATAGCCAAAAAATCCATCCATGAATGAAAATATGACACTTCTGGCATAGTTATCGATTATTTGATCGATATAGGGAGTGGGAAAATTGTCTATTGGACAAGTCCGATTCAAGTCCCTAAAGTCGATAAAAACCCTGATAGTACCCTGATTTTTGTTCACAGTAACTATATTGGACTCCCATTTAGTTAAAGGCACGGGTAAATAAAACCAACCCTTAGAAATTTTTCAACTTCCTCCTTAATGGCTGCTTCTTTTCGTGGATGTCCCTGATGTAATTTTTGGTGAAATGGCTTGGCACCGGGGTAGGTTTTGATCTCATGACTGACAATGGAGGGATCAATCCCTGGCATTTCCTCATATGTCCAAGTGAAGACATCTCTAAAATCCTTAAATAAGGCCATATATGACTGAACCACGGAAGGATAAGAGTTCTTTCCCATATACATGTTCTCTGAAACACTGGGTTTCACTGATATATCCACAGGCACAGTTTTAGTAATATTGCATATATTTCCCTCAGACTTGACTCCATGAGTGAGAATTGGATATTGAGGGTTTGTGACTACATCAGATGAAACTGTTGATGCGAAGTGTTGTTCTACCACATGGAAAGGGGGAAGGAAAGAAGATCGATGATGATGATCTTTCCAAGGCATATCCTTTAGCGACATAACTTCCATAATGGATTCATCTGTAGGAAGTGTGTGTGAAAGGTAATATAGAGATGGGGGGGGTTGTCTAGCCAATATGGAAGGTGATAAAAATATAAAGCCACCAACAAATGGTCATTGATGGTAGGGTCACTGGTGGATTATATTTCATTGTAAACTTCTTCAAAAGGGGTAAATGATGCTGATTCAACAATCGATTTTCCTTTGTCTATAATAGAGCTAGAAATCATGTTTATGGATGCAGTTTGTGAAGGAAGAGGAGGATTTGACAGTGGAAAGACTCCCATGAGTGAAGAGTCTTAATAAGAACTACTCCAATATTATAATACTATGGGGTATTAAGAAGTGGGACGTTGTTTGCATTGTTTGAAATGGAATTAGGAGTGATGAAATCTAACTGATTGATAGTAACAATCCTTCCTTGGAATGGGAGTTGGACGAGCCGAAAAATGGTCGATGCTACGAATTGCATAGCATAAAACCAGTTACGACCTAGGAGTAGGTTGTAGTCCAAAGGAGCATCACCGACCTCAATATGAATGGAGACTGATTTCCCCCCCAGTTCAACCTGGATAGTAGGCAGTAACTCATAGGGTTGAAATTCATGAGTGTGGTAGGCGAAAGATTAATCTCAGGAGAACCAATGTCTCTCCAACAAGATAGAGACGTGACCGAAGTAGAGGATCCCTCATCCAAAATGGTATGACAGATATGATTCCCAAAAGTTTTTAGTAGTTATCTGGAACGCCAACTGATGTGAGAGCCCGGTTTTAAAGTCATCCAGTTTGGAAGTGATGATGTTACTCTTCTCAGGATCCATAGCTCCAAGTACTGTGAGTAAATTTTTCCACTAGGTGGGAAAAGTTTGGAGTACTTCTAGGGCCTACATAGCACATGGTGCTTGGGCCAAATATTCTACAATGTTATAGTATTGGGCAGCATGTGCATTAGGATTAATAACAGACTTACGAAGCATACTCTTGGGTGGGCAAAAAACTGCCTTAGGTATAGGTTTTTCAATATGAAGACCATTATTAGGAGGAGGTGTGGAAGTTGAGGGTTTCTCAGGTGAAACTATAGCAGGTTTCTTCTCTAGAGGAGGGTCATAACTATGTTCTCTTGTACTCAGGTTAACCGTGTCACTAGACATCATTTTTACTTTATCAATGGATGAAGAAGACCCATGGATTGATGATCAATCAATTGTTGTTGGGTGGGGAAAGGGTATTTGAGAACTGCTGGGGTGGGTGAAATTTTCAAAAACTTGTTCACTTCCTCACGATGAGGACATTCTTTAGTGAAATGATCACCCCCAAAGAATAAATAAGGATATTTTACCTTTCTCTTATCTTTGGAATCAGCATTAGGATTTGGTGATTTATTACCTTCCTGTTGATTATCATGTTTTTTCAATTTATTCTTACCTTCCTTTTTTCCACCCAAAGATTCACCAGATTGGACCGCATTTACCTCGGTGGAAGCAATAGGAGAAGGTGCAGTCTTGGGTGGTGGTGCTAGTTGACTTACTGGTGCGGTGGGTTGAGTTTTCTTCTTCGAATATTTTGCCACCGTTTGTGTTTGAACTGAACCAAGGATGCCATCAGCAGGTGGTTCAATTGTGGGTAGTGATGGATCAGTTGTGGGGAAAGGAGCATGTGGAATTAATTCATAGACAGTACTTGAATAGGATTAAACCAATATAAGCACTAAGCATGACTAATCACTTGCTCCTCTGTAACAATGCCTCCCATGGAAACATCTCTAGCAATTGGTGGGAGTAAAGACTTTGTGAACCAATCAGCAAGTAAGTGGTCAGGAATAGGGGCCTTGATTAACCTTTGTCTTCATCTCCATTCATGAATGTGATCGAAGATATGTGTTGAGGTGGTTTGTTGAAGTGAGGTCAACAAGTCTGTACCTATTTTAGATCGGATTGGTAACTGAAAGTGAGTTAAGAATGTCATTGCTAAAGCATTGAAATCCCAGAAAGAGTGTTGTGGTAGCTCTATATACCATTTTGTAGCAATACCTATGAGGGTTCTTTGAAATAGTCATAGACGGATCGAACCATCCATGAAATAATTTGATGAACACCATAGAGGAAAATTCATGACATGGTTCTTAGGGTCTTCACCAAGTTTACAATCAAATTTTGGTATATCCGAAGGTAACTTGACCGAAATGGTTGGCCACGAGGGGTCATGATGAATTGGATCATTTATCAATATGGATAGATTTGGAAGACCTAATGTATTCAGAAATGGTAATTGTTTATTGGGTTGAGGGTACTAGTAATAATGGTATGGCATTTGTTGACCAGTAGGACCATAGGAAGATTGATAAATAGGCATAGATGGTGTCCCCGAGTTAGGTTGATTAGGTTTTTGGTTACTTGAAGGACCTCTAGACATGGGGCCACCCAAGGGAGGTGGGCCTCCAGGGGGTGGCCCTCCAGAAGTAGGTGGTGGTGTTGGTCCTCTAGGTGGTGTTCCTACAGGAGCTGGTCCTATAGATGGTGTCCCTCTAGGTGTTGGGCCTCTAGGTAGTGGTCCTCCAGATGGTCCACCAGGTCCTTCGGATCCTCCAGATCCTCCAGGTCCTCTAGGTCCTCTAGGTCCTCTAGGTCCTCTTGCAGGACCTCCATGAGGTGGGCCTCCGGGTGGACCTCCATATCTTCTAACAATATTTACAAAATATCCTCCATAAGATGGGACATTAGACGAATTCGGTTGTCCCAAAGGTAAAAAAACATTCCTAGGGTAGGGAATTCTGGGATAGACTATCACTGACAGTATTGGTTGATATTCCTGTTGAATTATGGGTGGTTGATTCCTAGGATAAGTATATCCCCAAGAAAACAGAGCAACAACAGGTTGGACCCACGAGGATCCCGCCTAGTCAGAAGGAAGTACAACCGTAGTGGTATTGTTAGGATGAAAGTTTGTTGTTGGTGGTCTAGTAGGTAATTTTTTCCCCATGTTAGAAATAGTTCCTCTGGTAGATGATGGAAATTGTGCTAGGGGTTTCCCCCCAGGTGTACAAAATATCATAGAGTTCAAAATAGATGGGGAGTTTTGACGAAGAGAGGGTGTCTGAACTAGATTGTGACTAGGAGTGGGGGTGGAAACTGGATTCTGAGTAATCAAATTTTGGGTTGGTGACTCTGAAAGACTAGCTACATGTGGTGGTGAAAGGGAATGATACCTACGTGGGGTGGTTCTTGAAGGATGGGGAAGAGGGGAAATACTTCTCCTCCTTGAATTTTCTACATTTTTCAATTCTTCTACACATGCGTGCAGCTTGTGCGAATACTCGATAGATTCCTAGAAAAACTCTTCATTTGACAGAGCAGTCTTAAGGCTTCTCCTTAAAGGGGCAAGTATATTTGGCTCCGGTTTAGTAATGGTAGTTCCGCACTTAGTAATGGTATGTCCTAGAGATGTTCTCCAAAAAGGGTCATTTGGGCCATATTCTGCTTCTATAGTTTCATTAGGTGGATGATTGAGAGTCCAATCAGATGTTCTAGGTTGGCCTTCCATTGGAAAATGAAAGGTTGTGCCAGCTGCAGGAGGAAGTTGGACCAAAGGGTTGTCATAAATAGAAAAATATTCTCTATTTTCAATAGTTGAAGTATTTTCTATACGAGAATCAGTAGAAGCTGGCCATTCCATGGGTTCACCTTCGTGTCCTTCCATGGATGGAGGAGAGTCAGGTGGTAAGCCCTGCAATCTAAGGGAAAGATGCCTCGCAAATTACTCAGCTAGGGTGGTGGCTAAAGTTTTCTACTCTAGGTCAAAAAAGAGGAAAAACACACACAAAAACACCTATGCAAGCTAAAGGTTGCAAATATAATTAAGTGATATAATGGGCTTAATACAACCGATCTCTCACTAGGATTTTCAGGTTGGTGCAACTCGCTATATACCGCAGGGTCCAACAATAAGACATGACAAGGAGGATCAACCGTCCCCCACCTAAATACCCAACTACCTGGATGGCATGTGCGCAGTAATATCCCTGAGTGTTGTTCTCAGTGTATTGCTCCAAACAAGAAGACCAAAGGGATTTTATAATATAGTTAAGGAATCCTAGTAGGGTCTCCCGATATACGCAAGGTACGCGGGATCTCAAATATGTGTTAGTGATGTCTAATGCACAACTGTTCAAAAGGGTTCCTTCGATATTCAATCAAGTACGTGAAGTACCTTTCGATATACCTCATGGGTACATGAAAGCTTGTTCTATATACCGACCCTATGTGGAGGAACCATGCAGACCCTAGATTTCAGTACAGGCATGAAATGACAACTCCTATGTTTAAAGACATTGGAACACATCTCTACCCTATCACTCAAATTTATATAAAATTTTAGCCTAAAACTACCAATTATTTTATCTGAATGATTAGTGAATGTTTGTGAGGTGTTGTCTCCAAAATGCAGTTTTACTCTATATGTGATGCACTTATTTTTCCTTCAATGAAACCTATCTAGAGTAGGGGAAAGACCATTTTATTTTTCCTTCAATGAGACATAAGGATAATTTCCTTGGCCTCCTCCCACTCACATCATGAAGGCTTCATTTATAGGCCAAAACAAATGAGATTAACTAGGGGAATGGATAGGAGGTGATCCCAACAGGCGAGGGAGGTGAATGCCACCTCTCCCATGCTAGTAGGAACTGACTCCACAGAGGCTTCTGCAAGGAATATTCAAGAACATTATTTTTTCTTCTTTTTGTTTCATTAGCGCACTCAGTTGAAGGTGTAACAACACTGACCTAACTTATTGTCAAAGGAAATAGGGGTCAGCGCTCTGTCATGACTGGAGAAAAGTGTCAGCCTTCCAAAAGATGGAAAAAATATACCAAAGGGATCTCAAGTTAGGCTCTCTGAAAGGAAAAAAAGTTACCAAATAAATAAGAAAAAATATCGGATGGGAAAGTTGAGTTCTTCCGACGTGTCGGCTCAACACGCTGAGTTCTTTTGACACGTCAGAAGAAAAGGATGAGTTTTGCTTAGTGAGAAATGGCTTTTCTGACTTGTTCAAAATAAAAAATAAGTCAATGGAATGAAAAATCAAGGAGCATAAGTATTTTAAATAAGGATAAAACTTAAAATTCTAAGGACGGGCCCAAAAAATGTGAAATTTTTTGGGGAGACGGTTGCAACAGCAACAGGTTGCAAAATGACCAATGCTGGAATTTGATAAAATGTTGTCCCTATTATACATTGGAAATTTTTTACAATAATGGATATTAATTAATGTTGAAAAATAACACCTTTTTGGAACTTATCATAAAAATAATCCCTACATGAACATTGTATCATTCCACCATGTAGAAGCTTCATTACTCTTACTCTTTAGTCTAGTCAAGGCCTTGTGAGAGGTTGTGAAGGGAAAATTGAACCTATTAGAGGTTGTTGATTTTGGATGAAATGTAGTTTTATTTTAGTTGTGATCCAAAAATACATCAGAGGTGACAAACTTTGGGTTATTAGGTCTCAATGAGTGTGATATATTAAAAAAAGACTACAGTTTCACTCCTTGAAAGTGCAAGTTGCATATGGTTATGGAGGAGATTGGTCTTTGGGGCACAATCTAGGAAAAAGCAACAGTTCTTTTGATCCTCAACTGTTATTTAAGAAAAGAGGGTTTCTAAATAAAATGATTCTTTTGGATAATCTAGATTTACTGTCCTCCCAACAACCCAAAGCAGTAAACGCTTTTGGATAAGACTACATTGGGTGTATGAATAAATCAATCCAAGATCCCATATAATTTTGTTATGCATATACTAATAGGGCCATAAAAATACCACATAAAAGTAAATAATCAAATTATACGCAAACCGATTATTTAAGAAAAAAAGTAATTACTCAGGGGATTTAAGTAAAAAACAATAAAGGTTGATAGTTGAACTCACTTGTTGTTTATTAGATAATTGAACTCATATTAAGTCCAAAAAATCATTTTCTTCAATAAGGGTTTCCATTGCAAAAAAATTATCTTCATAGCTAGCTACAAAACGTGGCTCTTGTTAAGAAGATGAATATAAGTTTTTTTGCACAATTATTAATGTAATTGAAACAATTTCAAATTGCAAACAATGCCTTACTAAAAAGATGCATTCATTATACACAACTATTATTTTAATAAAAACAACTCCAAAATGAAAACATTTCCTTGCTAAAAATATGATTGTAATTCTTTAAACATAACTATTACTTGTAAAAATTTCAAACCCTAAGTGACTATTGTATTTATGTTCTCAATGAAATAAGCCTTGCTATTTAATTGAAAACATATAACTTCTTCACATAGAAGCAATGATTCATAATAGATGTAAATTACAAACAATTACATGAACACATAGGGAATTTCTCCTTCAAATAAGCTTATTATTCAACTAATCAAAACTTCCAAGAAATCCTCCATTGCTGCTTAAAACCATTAGCTTCATGTTAAAAAAACCACTCTGACCTAATGTGTATGATCTATTGAAGAGAGATATGACATACATGGAGAACATGGAATAGAAGTGGTATGACCCTACATTACTACTCTACAACATTATATGGATTTTCTACTATATGAACCTTCTTTGACCTACTTCACTACCATGGATATTGTTCCCTCTACCATTGCTTTCTCTCCTATATTCTGGTGGATGTCCATATCTAACAAAAACTGTGTTTGAACTCTTTATCTTGACATGCATTTATACTTGATTTGAAACCCTAATCTACCAAAACCCTAATATCTAAGTGAGATGTATGACTGAGATTAAATTTAAGTCACTAATGCATTAAATAAACTTTATTCAACTCAACAACTAAATAATTGTAGCTTGAACTACTTTTGACACGTTGACATTAAACATATGTAGAATTTCCTATCTGCACTATATTCTTCACCACTTTATTTTATCATGGAAGGAATTATGCACCAATCCAAGTTTGTCTTTTAATGCTACAAACTTCCCTTTTGCTAAGGTCTTGGTGTGTTTATCAACAAGCTTCTATTATGTGGGTACATACTAGATATTTACTACTCCCTTCTAAATCTTGTCTTGAATTAAGTGTTATATGATCTCTATATGCTCGGGCCTATCATGAAAGACAAGATTCTTAGAGAATTTGATAAAACTCTAATTATCATAGTAAATCACTATGTGATCCAACTCCTTATTAAATAATCTTGCATGCAACTTACGAAAGCATGTGGCCCCACAACTAGTAGCATTGGTTGGCATATACTATTCCTTGTTGAACTAAATGCATGGAAAGTATACTTCCTATTGAACTAGGATATCATCATTGATACCAAGCTAAAGCATTACCATGAGGTGCTCTTCTTTTTTGATGCATTTATTTCCCAATATGATTCTATATACCCCTGTAATTTCACTCCAACATCTTCAGCATATCTCATACCATACTCCACCATGCCCCTCAAGTATTTGAGCACTTTTTTTTCTACTACCCAATACTCTTGCCTCAACTCCACCATGAACTGACTCAAGGTTTTTAGTGAAAAACACATATTTGGACTTTTGTTGACCATTTATATTAGGGAACCTATTAGATTCATTTGAAATGATGGGATCCACTATATTTGAATAAGAAGTTGTTAGCTTATTCATATCAGTGATGATAGGTGTGACCATAAGTTTGCATTCTTGGAGTCCAAAACCTCTTCAGGGTCTCAACTACATACTTACCTTGCTAAGGAATATCTCCCCTTGTCTCTACCAAACATCCAAACACAAGAAGTAATCCATTATGCCATTGTATATTATCTTGAAATCAACATCCATATCATCTTTGAACCTTGTAATGATATTTTTTGAAATTGTAAGAAACAAGTCATTTACATATAGAGCCAAAATATGGCAAATCAACCCCAACAAATATTTAATATAAGTTAAGATCTTCTTCACTTTTGGTGAAGCCCATACTCAACAAATACCCATATATCCTAGAATATCATGGTTGTTGTTCTCGCTTGAGTCCATACACCATTTTTTTAGCCTACAAAAATGGGTATCCTTCCCTCTTATCTCAAATCCATGATGATTATCTATGTATACTTATTCCTCAATTATTCCACTGAGAAAAAACTATCTTCACATCGATTTGATATATACTCCATCCCATAACAGAAAGTAAAGACATAGCTACTCTAGTGGAAGTTTTCCTTGTGATTAGAGAAAAATTCTCGTCATAGTCCACTACCTCCTTTTGGGAGAACCCTATCACCACAACCTCAATTTTTACTTCATTATGCTTCCATTTGTTACATGCTTGATCTTGCCACTTGGAATTCACTACTGGTTTCCCCTCTTGTCTTGGCACTATGTCCCATACATCATTTTTCATGATAGAGCTGTATTCCTCCACCATGGCATCCTCTAAACCTAATGCTATGATGCCTCTTAAAAATGGGAAGGCCCATAATCTATGATGTTGCTCATCAACTCCATGTGGTTTGGAAATGATTTTGTATTGGAAACTATGAACCTTCAGAATTTATTCTTATTGTACTTGCATTGTGTTTCCTTGTACCTCCTATGGGAGTTCATATTGATGTAAATACTCATGCAAACCATAGAAAGAATCAATGTAAACCTTAGAGAAAGAATAAAAATAAATTATATTTGTATTTTCCCCAAGGTAGGTCCACCCCAATTATTTTCCACTTGGAAAATTAATATAAAAAGGAGGCACCCCTCATTATTACAAACATTTACAACAAATCACTCAGACAGAAAAGGTGCACTACTGCAATTTAGGAGAGTATTTTTTTGGGGTTCTATCTTAGAGAGTCTCTCTCTCTCTCTCTCTCTCTCTCTCTCTCTCTCT
Organism: Pseudotsuga menziesii; assembly: GCA_001517045.1. Classification (NCBI taxonomy): domain Eukaryota; kingdom Viridiplantae; phylum Streptophyta; class Pinopsida; order Pinales; family Pinaceae; genus Pseudotsuga; species Pseudotsuga menziesii. Next base: position 1,266,704 of record LPNX010293417.1, read on the forward strand.
CTCTCTCTCTCTGTTCTCAAGAGTCATTATCTCTATACGAAGTTTTGTTTGGTTTTTCCCAATTAGGATTCCCATGATAAATTCTTGTGTTCTTTGTTTCTGTGCTTTGTATTTCTTCTAGATATCCTATTGTTTATTTGCAATTAATTTATACTGCTATAATCTTGTAAAAAATAACATGGTATCAAAGCAATTCTAAAACAGAACATTTATGGAAGTCAGGGTTTGACCTTCTGAGTCCCACTCTCATCTCTTCAAAATAAAAAGAGATGTAGAAACTTCTCTCTAGGGGAGGCACATCTTTTGGTGGAAGCAGAATCAAATTTGGAGAAGTTTCAATCTTTTACTGCGGGACATTATGAGACACTGTGGGATATTGTGGGACACTACATGACACTATGGGATACTGTAGGAAGAAAATAGGCTATAAAGTTTTAGAGGATTTCCACCAATTCCTTGACCTAAAATCATCTTCCCTCAACTCGCCATGATAGGGAACATCTATATGTAAGGTTAGTTTCACTAAATTCCAACATTCTTTTTTGACCTAACTCCTGCTAAGGTTTCTGATTCAGATCTGTAGACAAAATGATTGGAATGAAGGTTGAAGATAATCTTGATGGGGATAAGAACTTCATATCCTAGAATCCTAGGGTTTTTCTCATCCTAGAAGAAAATTATCTCTTGAATTTTGTTAATGATAAAGTTACAAAACCAGAAGCGGAAGAAGACAAGTCCCAGTGGAGGAAGTGTGATGCGAACACAAGAAGGATTCTGGTGGGCTTAGTCAAATATCACTTGATTCCACAAATCTAAAAAAATAAGACAACTAGGAATATGTTCAATACCTTGAAGAATTTATTTGAACACACTAACATCAATGTGACTCTCACATTGAGGAACCAACTGTCAAATATGAAGATGATTAAGTTTGAATCTATTGCCTCATATTTCATGAGGATCACCGAACTTCAAGACAAGATAAGGTCTAATGGAGATAACATTGAAGAAAATAATCTCACAATGACCACTCTAAATTTTATTCCACCGTAGTGGGAGTCCTTCACCCAAACCATAAGTGGTCTAAGTTATTCGAAGACTGCACTCAAGAAGAGACTAGGATTGTAGCAAGGAAAAGAATCCATGGTCCTCAAGTTGAGGAGAATAAATCCTTCATTAATCATGCTAAGAAAGGAAAGGGAAAAGGAAGAAAGTTTCACAAACATAAGCACCAAGCTAGGAGACCAAGTTCTTCTCCATATCGTAGGGAAACGAAGAATGATCTATTACACATACAATGCTATAAGTGTAAGAAATATGGTCACTATGCAAGACAATGTTTTAGTTAAAACAAGAGAAAACATGAAGATTCAACAACTGATATGGAAGATGGTCATCATCACAAGAAATAAATAAATGAATATCATACATAATTATTCTTCATATCAACATTATCTTGTATGGTTCCCACTACCAATTATATATGGATTATAGATATTGGTGCTTCTAAGCATATGTCTAGTTATAAAGAGAACCTTTCAGAATTTGTTGAGAAAGAATCCCATATCCTTGTTGTACTTGGAGATGATTCCAAATACACTTTGAATGGGATTGGATCTACATATATTCAGTTGGAATCCAATGAATTACCACATATGAATGATGTGTTGTATGTACCTGGTATGAAAAGAAACCTTGTCTCCATATCATCCTTAGAAGTCAAGGGATATAGAGTGACATTTGCATATGGAAAGGTGCTCACATGGCACAAGGATTCTAGCATGAAAAAAATGAAATTGATTGGTGTAAGGGAAGAAATATTGTATGTCTGAACACTCTACCAGCTCAAGATTTAGTCCATGGTTCCACTAACATCAATGAGATATGGCACAAAAGAATAGCTAATCTAAACAATCAATATCTCCCTGCATTAAGGAACATGGTGACAGGTCTACCAATTCTTCATGTAGGCCATGATGGTGTATGTAGAGGATGTGCACTTGTTAAGAATACAAAGGGTTCCTTTCCAAAAAGTGAAAGAAGATCCAAGGGAAAGTTGGATGTATAAAACAAATGGCCTCATAAAACCTTGAAGAACATGACTCTGGAAGAAGCCTTCACAAGAGTGAAGCCAGAAGTGGGACATCTTCTTATCTTTGGATTCCCATTCTACATGCATGTTCCCAAGTATAAAAGGACAAAACTAGAACCTTCAGGAAAAAAGGGAACATTCGTGGGATACAATGAGTCTTCAAAGGTTTATATAATACACATCACAAGATTGAGGAAGATCGAAGTCAGTAGGGATGTGACCTTTGAAGAAGAGTTGGCTATCCAAAAAGGAAGAGGATATAATATGGAGATCGATGATGATGAAGAGATGAGATAATACCCCCCTCCATAAGTTAACATGGAGTTTGAGGAAAATAATGAACCGATCGATCCCATTGATCCAGTTGAGCCAGTTGATGCTCCCATAGATATGGTAGTAAGACGAAAAATACCTAGATGGGAACAATAGACATTACAAGATGCAAAGGGGCATGAATCTCCACATGGAATCCATTGGTAAATCAAAAGACATGAAAGGTTATCAAGTTATGTAGCATTGATGAGTCACATCAATGACTCAGAACCTACCGCGTATGAAGTTGCAACTAGACACCAAGTTTGGAAAGAATCCCTAATGGAGGAGTTCCATTCCATGATGAAGAATGATGTATGGGAGGTTGTATTGAGACCTGAGGGGAAGTATGTATAGACATCCAAATGGATTTTCAAGATTAAACACATAGAAAATGGTAGAGTGGAAAATGCAAGGCCATATTTGTTGCCCTAGGATTCTCTCAAAAAGAGGGAAATGACTATGATGAAAGATTTGCTCCTATGGATCGATATGCTTCCATTAGAACCATCATTGCTATTGCTTCAACTATGGGATAGAATTTGAATTATATGGATTTAAATACCACCTTCCTCAATGGTATTATCGAGGAATAAGTTTACATTGAACAACCAGAAGAGTTTATTGTCCATAAGAAATATTCTCACATATGGGCTCAAGAAAGCACATAGTGCTTGGTATGGATGAATAGACCGATACCTGGTAAACTTGGGATTCACCAAGAGTGATGTAGATCCCAACATTTACTACAATATTGATGATAATGAGCCACTAAATTTGGTTCTATACATGGATGACTTGTTTCTCACATGAAATGAGAAACTAATTGGAAAATGGTGTAAAAAGAAACTTTCCTCTGAGTTTGAAATGAAGGACCTCGGATTGATCCAATACTTCTTCAAAATTTTGATTTGATTCATCCCACCATGTATCCCCAAATGATTGGATGTTTGATGTATCTGAAAAACACCATACCACACCATACTAGATATATGTTTTGTTGTGAATACTCTTAGCCATTTTATGTGTGATCCAAGGCAAATTCACTAGTATACTGTAAAACACGTTCTCAAATATTTACATGGCACTGTGGGATATGGTCTAAGATATGCTTTCAGATGTGATCCGACATTGAAAGGGTTTTCTCACTCGAATTAGGCTGGGTGTGTTACAGATAGGAAGAGTACTTCTGGATTTTTCTTTAGTTTGGGATCTGTAATGATTTATTGGTGTAGCAGGAAGCATATAGTCAGTAGCACTTAGCACTGTAGAGGCCGAGTATATGGCTGCCAGTAAAGAAGCACGAGAAGGAGTATGTCTTTTCAAAATACTTGTAATATTGTTTGGCTATATTCTAGGACCAATTGTGATTCACCATGATAATAAAAGTTGTATACAAATGTCGGTGAATCCCGTATTTCATGATAAGACGAAGCATATAAAAATCCAATATCACTACATTCATGATATGGTGCAGTTGAATTACATTATGTTTCATCAATTGAACAGACTACAGATATTCTTACTAAGCCTCTTCTCAGGACAAAGTTTGAATAATTTCATAGAAGACTTGGAGTAGAAGAAAACAAATACCTCACGGAGAGGAAAAGCTGAGACATATATCTATACTGATTTCAAACATGTGCCTCTACTTGTTCTGAATCTTAGCTAGGTATGGGAGAAATCCCATTGGTATTGTGAGACGGGTAGGTAGCAGATAGCCATATACAAAGATGACCACTATACGTTCATATTCTCAATCTATTGTTCTTTGGAGTACTCCCACCAGCTCTTGATATGAATAGGTTGTAGAAGGTCGTGTACACAGGTGGCTTCTACTCGCCTTGGTTCTCATCCAGGAATAAGATAAATCCCATCGAAATATTGATATGGGCATGACATAGATGATCGTGTGCACTGATGAGAACTATACATTCATATTATCAATCTAGTGTTATTTCGAGTATTTCCACTAGGTCTTGAGATGAGCAGGTTGTAGATGGTCATGTACATCAGTGACCTCCATTTGCTCATGTTTTCAAAACTTGGTGTGGAGAATTCCCTCCATCACTTGAGATCTAATGATAGTAAATGGCCGCGTAAAGCATGTACAGGTTCTCAGGTAGATACAGACTCGTAAAAAATGAGATGCTGACTGCTATACTCCCTGACATAATGTGTAGAATTGCAGAGCTAATAGATCTACCAGCGAACCACGTCGATCATATTTTTGATGAAATGTATCGACATACAATGTTGACAACCCTTAGTATGTATAGATATGATTGAGACATATGAAATGTATAGAATATACCTCTATGTTCGTGATGCTACTAATGACAATATCTGAATAATACCTTCCTTGTTGAGAGGGAGTGTTGGAAACTGTGCAAATTCAGAAGTTATCCTTATTATACTTGTATTGTATTTCCTTGTACCTCCTACGGGAGTTCATATTGATGTAACTACTCATCTAAACCCTATAAAGAATCAATGTAAACCTTGGGGAAAGAATAAAAAAGAAAAGAATAAAACTAAACTTATTTTTGCATTTTCCCCAAGGTGGGTTGACCCCAGTGATTTTCCACTTGGAAAATCAGTATAAATAGGAGGCACCCCTCCCCTTTATTATAAACATTCACAAAAAGTCACTCATACAGAAAAGGTACATTACTGCAGTCTAGGAGAGTATTTTTCTAGGGTTATATCTTAGAGAGACATCATCTCTCTCTCTCTCTCTCTCTCTCTCTCTCTCTCTCTCTCTCTCTCTCTCTCTCTCTCTCTCTCTCTT
>LPNX010293417.1:1274412-1276912 GCA_001517045.1 Pseudotsuga menziesii
GGAAGGTTATGAATGGTATTCCAAACATATCAATCACATGGATTCTAAGGTATGTAAAATAATCCATCACATATATACGTTGGTGATAAAGTTTATCTTTATTCCTCTAATAATTTTATTGTTAACTCATAATTCAAATTAATACGGATGAAGTGTGTTTCATTAATATTATTTATATATTACATTAACTCTATTTTTATTTTTATTTGATGTAGCTTTATAGCTTCATTTTTGTTACCACCATCAAATATTTTACCTTGTACGTATCGATATTTATATTCCATCATGAAAGATATTGGAATGCATTATGAAGCAATTCATGCATGCCCCGATGACCATGTTATATATTATAATCAGCATGAATTTGCAATAGAATGTTTAGAACGTCATATAAGTACATATCAAACATATCAAGTAACAAAAAAGGTGCCTCACAAGGTTCTTCATTATATTCCCATCATTAAGCATTTGCAATGACTATTCAGGTGCAATAACATAGCGCAATTTATGGATTACCATGCCAGGAGCAGAAGTCAAGATGATGTTATTCGAATGCCTACATATGGTTCTGCATTTAGATATATGGTGGAAAAGTGGCCTCACTTAAAAGAAGAACCCCATAATCTTAGGATTTATTTGGTAGGAGACGATGTTAATCCATTTGCACAGATGAAATCCATTTACATGTTGTGGCCTATTTTTTTATCAACAATAACATTCCTCCATGGTTTTCAATAAAGAGGGAGCACATAATGTTATCGATAATTAATCCAGGTATTTTTTTCTACAACTGTTTTATTTCTACTATAGTTGTGGCATCTCATTTTTGGCATTATGTTTCCTAATTTCATATATATATATATATTATTTTACTCTTGTGCATGGTTTATATATCTTAATGGTTCTCATAATTATATATTTTATATGTACTTCAAATCAATCAGGTAAGTTCCAAGTCAAATATATGAATGTATATGTTGAACCTATTATAGACCAGCTATTGAAGTTATGGAATTGAATTATTATGTATGACGTATCTAGACTAATACGACAAAGGAAATTTCAATTCCATGCAATGGTTGTATGGACAATACACGATGCCCCAGGGTTAACCCATTTTTGTGGTTTGTATTTTTAAGTTCCACTTTAATTTCATTTTATAATTATATGAAGTAGTTAATATAGTTTATTCATAATTATAATTTACATAGATATTCCATATCGATATATTGTAGGTATTCATATAAAGGGTAAATTTTTTCATGTCCATTTTGTGGTCCTAAGATCAAATTTCATCGCTCAAAAATATTAAGAAAGGAGGTGTTTGATGAGTGTAGGAATTTCCTCTCTAAGAATCACAGGTATATAACAACCGAAAAAAATATATTTTCAATGGGAAGTAGGAGACTGCATTAAAACCACGGAGTATGACACCTCACCTTTGGAAGATGCAATACAATAGAAATCGTCAAGCTAGTATGTATGGATCATCGTATATGAATTGTTATGTATTTTAATTTTTATTGTGATTCGTTTACTATAGTGTCCATATTTGATTCCAGTAATGTATTTATAAAATAATATTCATGATTTCCTTCGTGATCATGAAGACATTAAAGGGCTTCCATGAGGAATGAAAAGTTATCCTATACAATTCAGTAAGTTTCCCTACTATGAGCACCCAGAAAATTGCTCATCTGTTTGATACAATGCATATTGGAAAGAATGTGACTAAAAAATTATGGCAACTACTAGAGCTAAGGAAAGAGAAAGAAATAATTGTGAAAGATTGCAAATACATTCAATAAGGCAACCATGTAATGAAAGACATCATTTAATTTCATAGAAACAGAGACCAAATTAATAGAAACTCAATTCCATGGATGTTTATGGAGCAACAAAGTAATGTTGTAAAAAAAGTAATGCATAAAATTAAATTTCCCACTAGATTTTGTGCGAACTTGAAGAATATCATAACAAAAAAGGTGATTTTGAGGGGGTTAAAATGCATGATTGGCACGTCTTCATCAAGGTAAATATTATTGTTATGTCCATATAATTTTTTTTCATTTTATTGCATAAATTTGTTTTCTTGTTTGTATACTCTTTGTTTAAAAAATGAAGTGGTTTGTATATTGATACAGTATGTTCTACCTCTCTCTCTCCTAGACAACTTTGACAACAATGTTAAATAAGTTATATATAATCTTTGGAAATGCATGAGGAAACTAGCGATTAGTTGCTTGTGCTTAGTGTTTCTTTAATTTATATTTGTTTTTTATGCACTAATTCATGTTATGTAATTTAATGTTTTTTTTTGTTAATTATCATTATTAGTTTGCATCACTTATATATGGTTGACATCTAAAGAAATACATAAAGAATATATAAAGTATTGGAGGAGACAAATTCCTCGTATCATGTGTGAAATGCAGAAGCATCTACCTTTGACATTTTTCAATGCATAGGAGCACTGCCTCATACAACGATTTGAGGATAT
>LPNX010293417.1:1281912-1312886 GCA_001517045.1 Pseudotsuga menziesii
CTCCACAATTTTGGGATTGAAAACATCACAAGAGAATTGTCTTTAACACTACCAAGGCACGGTCTAGATGTCACGCATAAAATATTAGTGTTAATGCAACATTATATAGGAGTAAAGTGTCATGATTTCTAGCGTAGAAGGATTTAGGGTTCAATGTAATACTATTCTAATGTCTACACATCACATTGAGGAACATAGGTAGAAAAATGTCCTACAATAGGAGTTACTAAAGATTGAGTCGTAGTTTTATAAAATATTATGAAATGAGAGTGGACAGGGGTAAAAACAATCCTCAATATTGAGGAAACAGGTCTGAATCAGGCCAGGAGAGAATAAAACATATACTGATTAGAGGAATACTGAATTCCAACATAACACCTGTCACTTAAGCAGAGAATTTGCTTGACGAGGAGTTATGGTGGAGAACCCAAACATACAGAGCATAATTGGTAGGATAGTGGGGAGAATGGAAAGAGAATGATAGGTCATAGGCCACACCTATTAGAACAGCTCTAATACCACTGTAAGGATCCCATTAGGGAAGAAATAATATTGGTAGACATAAATCCAATCTAGGCAAATAGAATAGCCATGCAAAGACATAAAGATAGGCATGAAAAAACATTTTTTTCTCATGAATTAATGTACATATATACAGTGACAAGTGACCCTTGAAGTTCATATTCCAATAGGTCTCATTCACTCCCAAGTGAATTTTGGTATCCTCTTAGAATTATGGTCTTATTTGCATGTGAATATTCCTAACAATAAGGATTAGTCTCCAAAATACACTTCTTGAACCCTTTCATCGTATCAATTTGAAATTCTTAGAAACATTTCTATTAAGAACATAGTTTGTATAATATTTTTCAAATATAGTGTTCTATCCATACTTCACCCAAATGTCTAAGTGTTACAAACCTGGCTTTGATACCAATCTGTCACAACCTTGTGACATTAGTAATATTTTGAATGATTAGGAATTAGCTAATTCACATGGATTTAGAAGCATTAATGTTAATAGATTTCAAATATATGAAAATTATGTCATGCCATTCTTTTCATTTCAACATTCCCTTACATAATTTACTTTCCATTACAACCATTTTTCCTTCAACTAACTTTATAAACAAAACAAGGATGGAAGAGTATAAAAAGGTGCCAATGTTCTAATATAATAACAAGATGGAAATATATATAGTTCTATGACAAATATGCCATTCACGTTCAAGTTGGACTTGTAGTTGAAACCTAACAGAAAAACCATTAACTTTTGAAAAATACTAAGTTTATCACCACTTCACCTATAAAATTTCGTTTTCATTATACACCAAGAAAACATGGAATATTGCAAAGCATACTTTGCTAATCCAAATAAATAATCATTTGTAGCCACATGTACCAATATATCCATCACATGTGCAATGATCACCATTAGAAAAATATGCACCCCTGCATTTCCTCCTTATGCAACTCCATTCTTGAGAATGCAAAGGGAAGTCTTAAGTAAAAATAAAATCCAACATCAAATATTTACATTATATTTCCTACAAATCTTAGACTGAAAACAATTGACAGATTCCAAGATAAAGAAGTAGGAATTGAGAATGTTTCTAGACTTATATAAGGAATTTGAGAGGGAACGATGTCAAGATTTTTATTTTTGAATTTAGGCTTCAAGTAGCCATGCTTCTCATTTTATTTCATGTGCTCAAATAATTTGGTATCAAATTCTTAATATTAGGGTCTCTTTAGGGTGCTATGATTCTTCCTTCTCGGGGATATTTCTCCATCCTACAATTCTCCTTGAACTCAACTCCAAGAGGTTCGAGCAATATATAGGTGTGTTGAACCCCTCCCTTTTTTATTTTAGTGCATCAAAACTCAGTAAAAATATCTTTGCTTAGACTACTATTCTCATTTTTACTTCTCTATAGTTTAGTTTTGTTATTTTTTATACCTTTTTTGTTGGTGTATGTTCATTCCATTGGTATTTTGTTCAATTTTTCCAATTAAATCCATGAAAAGGGGCCATTGCATTAATCAAACCTGCATAATGGTTCAAAAATCAAAATTTTGGTTGTTTCATAGGCCCATTATGCATTTATAATCTGCAATTTACTATTCACTAATTGAGCCCTAAAATATGCATGTGAATGAAGATTGAGGCTATTTTCACGTCCAAACTTGTGCAAAAGTGCCCAAAACCTCTGCAATAAGCTGGCTTTCTGTTGTAACTATGCACAAAATGCTGGTTCAGTCTACAAATACGGCCCAGAATTCATCTTTCATGCCAAGGTATGAATTTTGGTCCTTTCCTAATTGTTATGCTGCATAGAATACACAAAAATCACCTTTGAATTCTCATGTCTTGAAAATGGCCTCAAAATTTACCCCTTAGATATCCATTCAAATAGCTTTTATTTTGATATGTATTTGGTTTTCGTTTTTTAAAGTATTGCAAAGCATACTTTGCTAATGCAAATCAATAATCATTTGTAGCCATATGTAGCAATATATCAATCACATGTGCAATGATCACCATTAGAAAAATATGCATCCCTGCAATTCCTCCTTATGCAACTTCATTCTTGAGAATGCAAAGGGAAGTATTAAGTAAAAAAAAAATCCAACATCAAATATTTACATTATATTTCCTACAAATCTTAGATTGAAAACAATTGACATATTCCAAGATAAAGCAGTAGGAATTGAGAATGTTTCTAGACTTATATAAGGAATTTGAGAGGGAACGATGTCAGGATTTTTATTTTTGAATTTAGGTTTCAGGTAGCCATGTTTCTCATTTTATTTCATGTGCTCAAATAATTTGGTATCAAATTCTTAATATTAGGGTCTCTTTAGGGTGCTATGATTCTTCCTTCTCGGGGATATTTCTCCATCCTACAATTCTCCTTGAACTCAACTCCAAGAGGTTCGAGCAATCTATAGGTGTGCTGAACCCAACCTTTTTATTTTATTTTAGTGCATTAAAAATCAGTAAAACTATCTTTGCTTTGACTACTATTCTCATTTTTACTTCTCTATAGTTTAGTTTTGTTATTTTTTATACCTTTTTTTGTTGGTGTATGTCCATTCCATTGGTATTCTTTTCAATTTTTCCAATTAAATACATGAAAAGGGGCCATTGCATTGATCAAACCTAGATAATTGTTCAAAAACCATTTTTTTGGTTGTTTTATAGGCCCATTATGCATTTATAATCTACAATTTACTATTAACTAATTTAGCCCTAAAATATGCATATGAATGAAAATTGAGGCTATTTTCACATCCAGACTTGTGCAAAAGTGCCCAAAACCTCTACAACAAGCTGGCTTTCTGTTGTAACTATGCACAGAATGTTGGTTCAGTCTACAAAACTGGCCCAGAATTCGTCTTTCATGCTAAGCTATGAATTCTGGTCCTTTCCTCATTGTTATGCTGCCCATAATACACACAAATCACCTTTGAATTCTCATGGCCTCAAAATGGCCTCAAAATTTACCCCCTAAATACCCATTCAAATAGCTTTTATTTTGATATGTATTTGGTTTTTGTTTTTTAAAGTATTAGACAGCGGTTTGGATAATTTTTGTGTTGCATGGCACATAAAGAAAACATAAAAATTGGGACAACACAAGGAAAACCAAGACAAATTGATCCATAATACAATTAAGATTCCGAAGAAAAATTTAGAAAACAGAAACCTAGGGATAAATAACTTGAAACCTAGAATAATAGGTGGTGGCCCGAGCACAGGAAAATAGAAATTCTTGGCATAATTGGGAAACAAAAATTTTACAACATAGACCTCCATAGTGCTAGGGTCAACCTTAGGGTTAGGGATTTGGGGTGATTCCAAGGACTTAGAATAGGTTAGCTTCTTTGATTCAATATCCTCTTCGATGTTGTTATGTGATACCCTTGATAATTTCCAATTTTTTAGTACTTCATCCCTACATCCAAAAATTGGTTTCAGGAAAACTTCATCCGCCTCCTTTGAGTAATCCACAAATTCCTCTTCCTCCATACTAGCCTCCCAATATTACCACCTCATAAACCATCTTTATAACCAAAAATGTATAAAAATATAAAATCAGGAGATCATTAGGTTGACTATGTTTTCAATATCAGGAAACAAGAAGAAATTTTTATGTGCAACTAAATGCTAAAAAAGGCTTTCAAATGCCAATATAGTTGAAAAGAATGCATTGAATCATGTCACACATTGGTTAATTTTAGAAGATAATGTTGCACCGCAAAGTTGTGATGATTCCCTAGTTGGTGATTGGTTGATGGATGCTCATGATATATTGGTGTATTGATATTGATATGCTCTCTTTTTGGTAATCTTGGAATGCTTGAGTAACTTTATTTAGAATTCATCTAACACTTTGTGCTTTCATGGAATGGGAACCAATCAAATTAGGGTTTCCCTAAGTTTTAAAGAGTTAATAATTGCTCCTTGATGAAGTATTTCCTATGCAATTTTTGACAGTATGGTTATTGATGTGGTTATGTGAGTTTGATGCCTCCGAGCTAGAACACTAAGAGATGATGGTTAACTTCACTCACTTGTCATTTTATCATGACACATTGATCATCTTCTCATGGAGTGCCCTAGAATTTTTGGTTTGATTTGGCATCTTGATGACATGGATTATCATTTTTTATGAAACACTAGGCTTATTGCATGTGAATTATGGTATTTGGACTCTAGAGGATTTTCTATTGGGGTGCTCTAACTCATTGGATGTGGTTCACACTTATGGATGACTTTTGTACTACATGCTAGTTGAGTGGGGTATACCTTAACAAGAATGGAACCTTGGTACAAAAGTTATTACTTTGTTTATATTTTCCACTTATGACCCATTAAATTTTCTCAATGTCTCCAACAAAATCCTAGCGAATTGGCCAAGAGGATTAAGTGCTTAGTTTCCTTGATAATTAGAAAAGAGAAAATTGGCTCAATTGTCTCAAGTGATAGTCATAAAATGCTCTTTTTCTGAAAATTGATTTTGAAAAGGATTATTATAGGATTGAATAGAAATTCATACTTAACATGTGGTATGACTCCTTCTATTACATATTTGTGGAGACTCTTTTTTGAGCCTCAACAATAATATGTGGTAATGGAAGGAATATAACCCTGATAATTTTTAGCTTGGGTTTATCATCATGGGATTTGGGGAAAACTACCTTGATCCCTTCCTTTCTCCATTTGGAATAAAAATAGTTATTTCAATATTGATATTCATATGTAAACCCATATCTAGTATTAAGTGCAGTTGACTATTGTAATTGATACCCATAGGGTGTTCTTTTAAGAGGAGAGGACAAGTGGCATGTTGGTGAATATGTCAAGCACATTTGAACTCTTCAAGGATAGCATCCTAAGGTTTTGGCCTCATTTTATTAATTTTTTTTGGGTGGTAGTTGGATGGAAACCTACAAAAGAATAGCATATCCTCATTTGCAATGTGTTTCTTCCATTGTGAAGAAATGTCCTAGGCCATTGGGTTGAATGCTGAAGATATATTTGAAGATTTGGACCTATATTTTGGATATTAAAGGCTATCATTTTTCATTATAAGGTTGTTGTCATGTACTATTTTTTTCTTTTCCTACCTGAAAAATACTTCTACTAATATAGTGTTTATTAGCCATCATAGGAGGGTTGTGAAGAGTGATATGTTTTTCCTCTTAAGACTTGATAATATCAGGTCTGAATTGTGCAATGTATGGACTGATTATTCAATGGAATATTGTCTCTTTATTGGATATATTCAACTTTAATGTTATAATTTGAGGCACTTATATAATGGAATTGTTGTAGTATATTGTTACGGAGAAAAATTCCTATGGCTTGGGGTGTACCACAATAGACAGATAAATTGCATAAATCAATCCCTTCCCAATATGCAAGAGAAATAAAACATATAACACTAAAGGATCTCGAATCATACCTTATTCCAAATGGTTGAAGTAGATCCCCATTGAGATTTTTCCAATCCCTCTTGCGCTAGCTATTCACTCTCAACAACAGTAAACAAGGAAAGCATGATATACAATATAGTGTTAGGCCTACTTTAGCATATATAATCAATAATGCATAAGTAATTAAATGCATCCATGGATTAAATATTCATTTAAATGCTCATCATTGGACAGGAGAAGATATTTATATTAATAAAATCAGAGATTACATAAGTGACAACCTCTGTCGGCATGTCTGCAAACCGAAGAAACCAAATCCTCCACCTGAGCCTCCACCACCTCAATCCTCCATCTCTCGATAGAAATATCACAAGTAAAGTCAAGCTTGGGAAGAACACAAAGTGATCCAAGGGATAAAGGGATGCAGACTCAAGTATAAGCAAGCTACGACAATAATGGACTATAATTTTCTTTCTCTTCAATTCCTCTTCTTCAATGTATCCAATGGGTTCCTTATATAGTGCTTCAATAGGGTAATGGAAGGTCAAATCCAAGTGATCTTGAGGAATATGGAAATCCAAGATACAAGTGACTTGGATCCACATCAAGGAAAAATCCAAAAGTATTTGGACTTATGCACAAATCCCGATGTACGTGGGTTTAAGGGTAATATCCACATATATACGTGAGAAAGGGATTAAAAGTCGCATACAACAAATAATAGGTGTTTTTACGGATGATATTGGAAAAATCAAAGGTACAATAATGGTCCATGGGGTCCAAAGAGTCTGTAGAGGGACAATGAAGGCCATAAAAGTGTGATAAACAATGTGTGGTAAAATCAGCTGTAACAGATGCCCCCTAATGTGTGAGGTCAGAGGGGTAACATGATGGCCAAAATACATTATAAATCCATCCTAGAAGTGGAGTGATGAAGAACCAAGTGGAAGAACCAGCCATCCATCAATATAGTACAATAATCAATATCTGCATATGACTACAAATACATATAGCAGTGTCAGATACATAAGAGTACAATGGCCATGAATAGGCATGATATATAAAGTGTGACATGTGTGGTCATCGCCATGTACAATATATAATAGATCAGAATCTCCATGATGAATATATACAAAGGATCAAGATCTCCATGAAAGCTAAAGATATACAATGGAACAATATCTCCATAATGGATGAAGATATCTGACATACACTGGAATCAAGTCACGAGAGCTGAAATCTCATGAACACTGGCACGATCAAGGCAGTAGCATATGTGGAATTCCACCAATCTGGAAAGTATTCTACACAAACTTCTACAAGTACATGTCCTACTATGTGAATAGAGGTGTTGAGGTTGAACATAGTAGTCCATCGAATGATTACCGGTCATTGATGTATACCGTTAACACACGTGAGGTCACCCATCGATAATGAAAATGGGAATCAAGGTAATAGAGTGAAATCTAACAAGTGAGAATAGATGTGTTGAGGTCGAACACTTGAAAGAATCCATCGATCAGGGGAAATTGATGTATTCACAAAAATGTCCATGGCAAGAGAACCTACCACTGATGATTGTAAGTCTCAAGGAACTCAAATGACTCTAGACTACTATCCCAGAATAAATGATATGAATTCGATGGGATAGAATCTACTGGAAGGAGGGAATTAAGGCATTCCCCATCAACAAACATGAGGTACTCAGCAATGCTGTATAATGTGGAAGGATTCAAACAAGATGTGCATGAACCAATAATAGTATTGGGAATGGATGACATGAAAATTCAAGACAACTGAGGAATGGCCAAATCAAGTTTCAACTTCCTTTGAGCAAGAGCATAAAGGTGAATGGGGACTAAATGTAGGAAGCATAGACTTGATATACAAAACTGGGCCATCTCAAAGACACAGGAGGTATCAATAGAGGCTCCATAGGGACTGGAAGCTTAACCAGTTGGTGGAGATAAACTCAGAGAAATGAGTACGTCTCCTAAATTCAAAATACTAACCCAACCAATGGATGTGATATACAGTGCCCTATTCGAAGGAGAAACGACTCGACTGCTACCAAAGATAACATCTTTTCCATTCCGGATTTTTGTTTTTTAAATTTTCTTTTGGACTTTTTCAAATATTTTGAAAATATTGAAAAAGAATAAAAGTGATTTATAATTACAAATCTAGGAGGAGACGAGTGTCAAGGGGAAAACAAACTAGTTCCAAGCATCAAATTATACATATGCTCAATGCAAGGAAACATGTGCAGGATAATGACACTCAGGGGAAAGTCCCCTCCCGGTAAAAAAAGGGGAATCAAGCTGCAAAGGATATAAAAAGGCTTTGCTTGGCTAGACATGAGAAAAGATTGGGCTATATGGCTGATAATCAAAGTCAGGGAAGCTGGCATAAGGCTCAATAAGGCAAGAAAAACTCATGATAATGCAATTACAACTTGACATATACAAGGGAGTCCCAAGGAAATGACCAGCATAAAGGTCAAGAGGAGTATGAAGCTCTTGCTCAAAGTCATGGCAGTATATACAAAGGACTCCCACACCCTAAAGGAGAAATGTTAGCATGGGCACCAAATGCAAAACAAGATCTAACTAGGGTACCCATGTATGGTAAATCTCTACCATTCACAACATGTCACTTCAAGAAGGTTTTGTGACAAGATGGAATGGGTTCGTACATAAGGTTAATATGAAATGGTCATAAGGTTATGTAAAGTGAAAATGGATGTGAAACCTAACCCATATGCCATTTTAGACATAAGACTTGAAATAGACACGAACGGGTCAAATCCACGGTCAAATTGCACTCAAAATGGATTCCTACAACATCAAATTAGTTCAAATGGTCCAAAACAATCAGAAATGGTAAAAAACTATAGGAAGTGGGTAAAAATTTCAAAATTGTTCTATAAATAGAAAAAAATTTAAAAATTTTCATACCATTTTAATTTTTTACCCAACATAGTGCATTTGAGCTTAGTAATTCAGAAGAAAATTTCAGGAGCATCGTCTAGCGGAATCCCTCCCCATTTGATCCAGGTAGATTCTCATGCTCTTCTCTTTCATTTTGATGCAATTTTTTTCAAATTTTATGGTCTATTTAATTTTTTGAGCCATCCAAACTTATGCGTTTTGTCCCACACAAAAATCGAGCTTTTTTTTGCATATAGGGCTTGCCATACACAGAAAATGCACCTAAAGTCGTGTACATACGCGGTTGTTTTGAAAGCAGTCATGTACAAGGCCATGAACAAGGTTTTAAATGGTAAATATTGATAAAAAAAACTTGTTTTTTGTGCAGAATGGTGCTAGACTGGAGAGAAAGAGAACATGGTGATGTTTAGGAAGCTGTGCAAGGTGATCTCATGGCCCAACAAGCATTACGAGCATGTGTATTTTACAATTTTTTGTGTCTTGGCAGCCTGAGGGACAAACCAACATTACTCCAGCTACCGGTATACTATTGGGATCTAGAGTCTGAAACATTTTAGATAGATGGGATGCCACTCAACATTGAGGTTGGTGACATATATTTCATCACAGGTTTGTCCTGACGAGGGGAGATGGTGAACCTCCGATCTCGTGGGCCAGGAGGCAGGCTGACCATAGCCGAGTACATCACTATTTACTTCTCTCCAGAGACAGAAAATTTTGGGATTCAAATCCCTAGAGCCACTAAGGCATCTCGATGCTACTCATCAAGCTGCTCTAAGTGGACCAAATTCTCTTCCAATGCAGAAGTGTCGGGTAAAAGCTCCACAGCTAGCTTCAAAGAAGGGATTTTGCATTCAACCAGTAAAACTAACTCCACCCCATGCAGTAGATGATAGGGAGAAAAATCAGTGGCAGTCTTAACTACGGTTCTATAGGCCCACAAAGAAGGATACAACATGATATGCCAATTATTCTTGCTTTGTGTGATGGTTCATTGGAGAATAGAATTAAGTGACTTGTTCACTGCTTCAACCTGTCCATTCTCCTGAGGGTAATAAGAAGAGGAGTACTTTTTCTTATATCATAACTTGGAAGCCAACTCTTCCATCATTTTATTCTGAAAGTGCCTACCATGGTCAGTGAAAAGCTCTTTCGGAATCCTGAACTTAGTGATAATCTGGTTGAAAATGAAATGTGTGGCTGTCTCACCATCGGATTTAACTATGGGCATAGCCTCTACCCATTTTGTGAAGTAATCTATAGCCACAATAATATGATTATTTCCCCCAGCCAAAGCTTGGTTGCAATCCATAAAATCAAGCCACCACTTGGTGAAGGGATTGGTGATGACAATAGGATGTAAAGGGGTTGGACGCGAGCGCATATTACATACAAACACCTAGCAAGGGTGGCACTTCTTGACTGCATCTAAATACGTTTTGATCTCATGTTCGACAATACGAGGGTCTGTACTTGTCATTTATTTGTGTGCCTAAGAGAAAATGTTGTGAAACTATTTAAACAGCTTGGCATACTCTTTGATCTCATCGAGGGAACAACCCGCCCCAATGTAACATTCTCAACTTTTCCAAGATCACGAGAAATATTGATAGGAATTGTTGGTGTCAAATTAGCCATGTTCCCATCAGCCATCTGACCAGGAGAGCTTAATGGGACCATGGGGCTACCAATATTCTCGCTAAGAATCTCCCTAAAGTCATCACTCTCCATACGATCGAGATTAGGAAGAAAATATGATCGATGATGTAACTCTTCCCAAGGTTTCTCAACCCCAGACATGGCCTCAAGAGTAGCTTCATTCGATGGAAAAACATCATTGAGGAAATCATGTGAGTGAGATGACTATACTACCCATGCAACAACACATATGGGTCCTCCTCCTCCATCTGCGAAGAGGAAGGAATAGGCTCTACAACCTGATCAAGATTTACTTGATATGCCACCATTGTTGCAGGAAACGGCACGTCTATCTCAACAGGTACACTCGAAGTACTCGGTGAATGAAGAATCCAAGGATCTTCCATATGGGTAGTGTGAAAAGACACTGAATTCGACGAGGATGAAGCCCCACCAAAACTAGACCCAATCATAAGAACGGGCGTAGGACAATTAAAGGTTCCCATAAGAGAAGGATACATACCTACGCCCACACTCCCAGTTGCCGACTGAGAATGATCGATAATCGGGATAGAAGCTCCCGATGATGCATTAACACTCAAATTATGGAATGAATTTTGATCAATTGTAACAATATTCCCATTAAACATAAAGCATACGACTCAAAAGAGGGAAGAATATATGGCTCGCATACTATACATCCAATTCCTACCCACTAAAATATTGTAGTCAAGTGGCGCATCAACCACCTCGACCTCGATCGCGATGGTCTTCCCTCCCAATTGGACCTCTAGAGAAGGAAGAATCCCATGTGGCTGAAATTATCTACCATCGAAATTTGTCAACATGGTGGTAGATTGAGACAACGCATGAGAACCCAATCCCTTCCAACAAATCAATGACATCATGGAAGTAGCAACGCCTTCATCAATGACAGTACGCATGACGGTGTTGTTAAGACACTCTACATGAATCAAAAGAGACATGTAGTAAGGAAAGCGAGGCTGTACTCCCATGGTTTTAAATTTGATCATGGAAGAAGAGCTATCATCAATAACCCCAAGAGCAGACAGTAAGTCTTTCCTCTACGGAGGAAAAGTCTGAAGCACTTCTAACGCGAACATCGCACAACGATTCTAGGCCAAATCCTCGACAACTGAATAGTTTTGGGTGGCTCGGGAATTAGGATTGTGCCCCGAACACTTTAATGGTCCCTTAGGAATACAAGGTGGAGCTTCAGGTTTATCTATAGGATTTTCTATTCACAAAGGGCTCTTGGGTGGGGAAGGTTCTTTCCCAAGGTCTGGTTGTGACGAACCATAATATTTCACATGATTCACAACTTTAGTAGCATGCACCATGTTGATACAACTGTGACCACTAGTGGCTTCCGACGGATTTTTATTTCCACTAGATGCACAACTAGGATCAACGGTCCTCGAGTTCATATTTTGATTATTGGGTAAAGGATTAGTAAACACAGCTGGGCCTTCTGCTATGAATTTTAAGGCATCCTCCATATGAGGGCACAAGTGAGCGAGGTGGACGTCCTTACAAAACTTACAAGAAAACTTCACCTTACATTTAGACTACTTGTCCCCCCCAACATTAGTGTTCTTGTCGTTATTATTAGCATTTTCGTTCTTGTTCCCACCCTTACGATTATTTTTTCCTTTCTTCTTATTCCTTCTAGGCTTTTGGTTTCCTTTCAGGTTCGACGATTGCACGGAGAGTACACTCGCTGATTGGGTAGGTTGATACAAATCCGTAGCTTGTCCTGGCGTATAGTGGTTAATCGATAACTGGCTCACTTGTTTCGTAACCGAGTCCACAGGTTTGGTACTATTAGATCCAACAATACCATCAACATGTGGCCCAGGCTTGATCTTGGGGTCGAAATTAGATCTTGGAGTGTTTGGAATAATCTCATACAAAAGTCTGGATTGAGCATAAATCAAATCCAAGTCTTATTCCCTAAATATAGCTTGTTCCTCATTTTGAACTCTGTATGTAGAAACATCCTTCGTAATGTAGGGTAACAACAATTTGAGGAACCATTCAAGAAGAAACTCTGGTGGTATAAAGGATTTGATTAACCGTTTCCATCTATTCCACTCTTGAATATGATCTGAAATGTGTGTGGCTTTGTCTTGCTGTAAGGTCGACAAGAGTTCAGTACTAACGTCGTAACGTACGGGTAGATGGAAATGATTAAGGAAATTCCTAGCAAGATCATCAAACGTAGCATAAGCCCCCCTGGTAACTCTATATACCATTTCTCCATAGGACCCATTATGGTGCATTGAAATAGCCTCAAACAAATAGAATCATCATGTAAGGAATTGGAAGAGCACCAAAGGTGGAAGTGGTGACATGCTCACCAGGATCTTCACCAGCCTTACCTTCGAACTTGGGAATGTTCGAAGGAATCTTGGTAGGGATTTCCGTCCATGCCGGGTTATGAGACATAGGATCATTCATCAATCTTGACAATTCAGGCAAGTTCAATGTTGCAAGGAAAGGGATCCTAGGTTGGGTCGGTCGATTCCACGCTCCCTGGTAGTTTTGATTCATGTAAGGTTGATTGCTATAAATACCATGGCCTTGGCCATAATAACCTCCTACCATTTGAACCATGGAGAGATGCATGGAAGCATTGTGATGTGGGGTACCTTGATTATGAGGTGCTACAAAGCCATAATTAGAAGAGTAAACAGGTTTTTGATACTTGTACCCATATGGTTGGAAGTTTTGTCCATACTGCGGTCCATAAGAATGTCTATGAGAAGCTCCATAAGGTGTTCCATGTGATGTACCATGAGAAGGTCCATAGTTTTTTATATGAGGAGCTCCACGAGGTGGAACATGAGACAATCTAGAAATAGGTACATGACCTACTGACACAACAAGAGGTACTCGGCTATGCGATACTACCATGTTAGCAGTCACAGAATGAACATGGCTAGTAGCAACATTTTGGCCTGAAGGCCCACATGAGTTAGGGGGAGGATGGGTTGTTAAGAATGCATTCGAAGGAACAAGGTTCGAAGACGAAGGGACATGTGAAGGAATGTAAGTGGTGTTCCCAATGTTCACTCATCTCAGTCCTGGTATCTGAATAGGATTACTAACACTAGGCCTAGGAGGATCATGTGAAGACGCCTCCACCATAGGGATGGAAGGTGCAATGTGACTAGTTCCCCCAAACCTCTCCGCATGGAAAAGAGTGGGAATTCCCCTAGGCATAGTGTTAGGGTCAATTTCTGACTCAGCATGATATCCTAGATCAGGATCATGGATATCAGGTATGTCATATCTAACATTACCAGTGCTTGTGGGTTCATAGTGAGTCTCATCGCCCAGAAACCAATACCGACGACCTGTGAATGAGGGATCATAACCAGATCATGAAGGATGTTCATGTGATGGATCATATGTGCTAGTAGGATCTTTCTCCCCATCCTCATGAGGTGGAGAAGACATCTATGGAATCTCATCCTCATGATCTCACATGGTGTGTGAATCAAAGTGAGAAGTAATCCGATTGGGCTGTCTGGTTCTCTCTCACAAAGGAGGAGGACACGTGGAAGGAAAAAGTCTTGCTAAATGAAAATAACGGCAGGGTTTCGCACCCAAATCCACAATGACCCAAAAAATAAAAAAGACTCGATCTAATTAAGCAAACTCTAGGAAAACTAGCGTGCACAGAGCATACACCTAAAAATGTAAATCCAAATCACAAGCAAACCAATGGTAGGATATGTGAGATCCCAAATGAAGCAGGTATGTATTTCCTAGGAAAGGTTTGAGACTCTCATACACAACAAGAGGAGGTTCGTAACCAATTATAGTGGCCCTCAGCTTCAACACATATAGAGAATGTGCTATACGACCCCTACCTGGATAGGACACCTATAGAATAACCTCTGCAAATACCCCCTCGATAACCTAGGTAAGGAAACTAAGGTCACCTCAATATAATCAATGCTCAGGAAGGCAGTCATAAGATGGATTGACCATATGGGTAGGATAACAAAGCCCAAAGCTTGAAATCACAACTAGTACCCCAGGGGTGCACTAGTTAATACCTCAAAGGACCCCAGATACAAATACAATCCTGTAAATATCTCTGGTGCTAATCAATCACAATCAGGGGTCATCCCAATCATAATTGTTCACATTGCCTCATGCTTAACTCCCTTGTAAGAGGAGGATCCTGAGAAACACTAGGTATATAAAGGATTTCACACTCTCACCTGGCAAGACACCTAATTGTTTTGTTTAATGGTCTTGGAGAATTAACTCACGATGAACTATTCCAAGACCCTAAAACCTAGTCTTGTTGGTGCACCCTAAAAAATAAAAGAGTGTAATTCATTTTATTATACATTGATTTTAATTGGCTTTATTACTCAAAGGGTAAATGGACGTGCAACTAATGATGTTGTGACACATCAAGAAGTAAAATGCACACCTAACAATCAATGCAAATGCACTGCGTCGAATGAAAAACAAGGTATGCTACTACATGAAGTGCAATTTTTTTTCTTTAAACGTATATGCAATCATTCCTATATGAAAATATGACTAATATTCACCAAGAAAACCTAATGCAAGTACCATGCTAATGAAAAATGCAAACAATGCATAACTATGCAAAAAGCAAAATGTTTTTGTATTTTTTAATCAAATGATATAAAAAGAAAAAAAATGACTCTACAACCCCGAGACTCTGCAACCACTCACAGACAGTAGCCAAGCAAAGCACCAAGGTGAAAGAGACCTAATGCACTAATCTCAAAACAAAAAGTAGAAAATGAAATGACAAGAACATTTTCAAAAATCAAATTAGAAGAGTCTCTCGTCAGAAACATAGGGTAGATATAGACTCCAGAAGCATCAAAGAAGACTCAACAATCATGCAAACTCACCCTGCAACACTTAATCTTTCCCAAAAATTAAAAAATCAGGGCATACGCTACTGTTCTTACTAAACCTGCATAAATACGCGACTATTCTAGGAAAACCCTTGTGTGCATGCGACTGTGAAAGCAAAACTTGGGTACAGGAAGAAAAAGATAGAAAAATAAGGTAAATAGACAAGCTAAGACAAAATTTACTCCTACAAGACACTACTAAGAAATCATGCCCCTAGACCCGACACAGAAACAGAGAAATCAGAGCAATCCAAACACATTGAATGCTGAAAAACCCACAAAGAAAAACAACTAGGAACCTCCCTAATGGAGTCACCAAATTTGTTACAGAGGAAAATTCCTATGGCTTGGGGTGTACCACAACAGACATAGAAACCACAGAAATCAATCCCTTCCCAATATGCAAGAGAAATAAAACATTTAACACTAAAGGATCTCGAATCATACCTTATTTCGGACGGTTGAAGTAGATCCCCATTGAGATTTTTCCAATCCTGCTTGCATTAGCAATTCACTCTCAAAAATAGTAAACAAGGCAAGCATGCTATACAATATAGTGTTAGGACTACTCTAGCATATATAATCAATAATGCATAAGAAATTAAACAAATCCATGGATTCAATACTCATTTAAATGCACATCATTGGACAGGAAAAGATATTTCTATTAATAAAATCATAGATTACATAAGTGACAACTTGCGTCGGCATGTGTGCGAACCGAAGAAACCGAGTCCTCCACTTGGGCCTCCACCACCTCAATCTTCCATTTCTAGATATAAATATCACAAGCAAAGGCAAGCTTGGGAAGAACACAAAGTGCTCCAAGGGATAAAGGGATGCAGACTCAAGTATAAGCAAGCTACGACAACAATGGAGTATAGTTTTCTTTCTCTTCAATTCCTATTATTCAATGTATCCAAGGGGTTCCTTATATAGTGCTTAAATGGGGTAATGGAAGGTCAAATCCGAGTGATATCAAGGAATATGGAAGGCCAAGAGACAAGTGACTCATATCCACACCAAGTAAAACTCCGAAAGTATTTGGACTTATGCATAGATCCTGATGTATGCGGGTTTAAGGGTAATATTCGCGTATATACATGAGAAAGGGATTAAAAGTTGCGTACAACAAATAATAGGTGTTTTTAGGGATGATATTGGAAACATAAAAGGTACAATAATGGTCCATGGGGTCCAAAGAGTCTACAGAGGGATAGGGAAGGCCATAAAAGTGTGATCAACCATGTGTGGTAAAATGAGTTGTAACATATATTTTCTGGCTCAAGTGAAAGATACAATTTTTATAATCCTATGAATGAGGAGTTCAACAATCAGCACCATTGACATCGGGTTACACGGAGGGATTGGTGATTTTGATTCAGTGCTATTTCCATATTCTCATACATGATAGAATCCAAGGAAAAAGATACAATCCTGCCAATCATGCATTCAGAAAAAGTGTTGTCTACCGACTTCCTACTCTCCATGTGATATTTGATGAGGTTGGAACCACTATCAAAACCCTAGGTCCTTCTCAGATGGACTCAAAACCTAACACTTCAATTATCCTCTAGGTTTTGTCTTTCAGAAACCCCAACCCTTCAAGTATATTCTAGATTTTGTCTTTCACAAACCCTAGCACCTTCCTTCCTTGCATAAAGACAAGTATAAAGAATCCAGGAAAGGTTTTCTTCAAGTTACAATTCATCCAATCAACTCTCACATGATTCTACATGAATACTAGAACTAAAGACACTCTCCTTAGGGATCAAGTCCCAACATATTACAGATATGAAATTTACTTATTAACAACAGAATTGTAACAACCACAAATCTGCCCTCTTAGCTTCTATATACTTGTCAAATCACTCAACAAAACTATCTAACTATTTATGATAAATCAGCATACCAAACAACCCTATAAACTACTCATTCACCATGAGAATATACTTTGAAAATCAGCTCTTCAAGTAGACTGTCTGGACAAGAATGTACACTTGACATATACATAAAAATGAAGTTACAAGTACATACCAACAACTTATCACAAGTTGGTACAAAATCGTCCTTCAAGCTTATCCACAAGCTAAGAGTCTCCAATGCATCCAAACCCTAGCTAGGGTGTCTACCATCAATAGAAAATACTAATGAGAAATACAAAGGCCTAGCAATGTAACCCACCAAGCTATCTAGCCACACCAAAATCCTTAAAACAAGTTGACACCAACACCAACAAGTCCATTCTTGATATTTCACCAAGCTTGCATCACACAAAATATCCAAGCACAATAGTATTTGAACCCGAATTCCAACGTTACAATCCGACATCATCCGACATTTCACACGGATGTGTCGAACATCAATCAATCATCAGAATGTTGATAAAAGAATATTTATAGAGCCGTCGAATATCTGACATGCGTGAGTTGTATTTTCGACCATGGTAGTGTCAGGGAACCGACACTAACAGGGTCAGATCTTCGACATCTGCAAAAGAAACACTGGCAGTTATCTGACACTAATGTGTTCGATATCCGACGGGGAGCCGACACTACCAGGGTCGGATCGTCGACATCTGCAAAAGAAAAACCGACAGTTATCCGACACTGATGTGTCAGATCTCTGACAAACAGTATAGATTTTTTTATAAAAAATAATTAAAAATAAAATACATATAATATAAAATAATAATAAAATAGATATAATATATAATAATATATAATAAGAAATGAAAGGTTTTTGTTTTGGACAGTCAGTTCGATTTGGAGGTTTTTGTGAATTTGGGGGTAGGTCCGGTAGACATGGTAGACAAATCTCTTGACCCGTGGCAGCAAGAGCTCAACATCTTCTCCTCACTGAAAATTACTAGTATACCGTTGCCGGACACAGTACAGAACATGCTGGAAAATTTGACAGCTGGAAGCGAGCACAGGGTTTCGGTTTCTCCACCAGATGAAGAGCTGCTAGGTGTGTTCGCAGCACGGCCATTGAACCCAACCTTAGGAGGAGGCCCGTACTCATTATTCCACTCCAGCCAACCTCTGAGCATAGCTGCAACAACCCTTTTCATCAAAATTCCCCAGGCGGAACCACAAGGAACCCCAAACAAGGAAATTGATCCCTCAGTGTCACAGGGAGCACGCATAGGAGAAGCTGCTGAACAATTGGACGGAATATCGAACAGGAACTCCACCCCGAAAGACGAAGGCACCCAAATCACCTCCAGGAAATGAAAGAATCAATGTTTAAATCCCTCTAGAATATATTTTAACCTAATTTGTAGAGTTGGGTGCAGCATGGAAGAAGCACTGGAGATGGACGGATTATCCCTAGTTAGGAAAATCAGAGGAATAAACCCCACCCTAGGGAAAATGAAGGAATGGTCCAGGAGAAATTGGACAGGGCTTCAAGGTGAAGGCCCGGTTATTAATGCACTTGCAAAGGGATGGTTCGACTTCTGATTCAGATGCAGAGAGGATGCAGAACTCATACACGGTAGAGTCTGGACATATGGGAAAACCCAATTTCAGCTAAAGTAGTGGACCCCCTTGTTCGATGCGGAAATAGAGCAGCTGGATACAATACCAGTATGGGTTCACCTATCGGGACTACCATTGGAATTCTGGAACTTGACCTCACTTAGTGAAATCATGAAAGAGCTGGGGACTTTCATTGAAGCGGACCTCTCGTTTCAGCAGATGGAAATCAAAAAGGTAGCCAGGATCCCAGTCTCTTTGAACATCAGAACCAGTCTTCTGGAAGCCTTTAATTTTGTATGGAAAAACAAGAAAAAAAGATAGTTGTTGGACTATGAAGGGCTCCCGTTTCGATGCCACAAATGTCATGAAACAAGACATTTGGCAAGAAACTACCCAAACTTTGTTCCCTCAACAACTGGAAGAAGGAAGTGGGTTAGGCAAACAAAGGCCCCGAGATCCAAAGAAACTGATCTGAACACAGCTTCAGACGAAAATCCTCTCAGGTCAGAGGGCACAGAACAACCATTGGATCAACCGGAAAGAGCAGGAGAGGTAGCAGCAGAAGGGCCTCCTCAATAGATGGAACAACATCCTATCGCGTCTCCCCCACCGAGTAGGAACACTTCTTCCCTTAGAAATCATCTGAATGATTTATCTTTGAATGAGGAAAAATATTTTCCTACCCCTATCACAAATAGTCTCCCTCCCCCAAAAAATGGCACCTCCTCCCCCGCATTCAAAAGTATCTCCAATTCAAACTAGGCAGCCTCCCCTTCCACCATAAAAAATGACTTTCCCACTTAGTCCTCCTCTATCCGTTTCCACTTTCATTCAAGGGATGTTCCAATCCCTAAAAAACAAAAAATACCTACAAAGGACTAGGGGTAAATTCCAGGATCACATCTAAAGGGAAAGGGAGAGGAATACCATCTCATCTCTCTACAGCCTAGAGCATGGCGCTCAGGGATCATGCAAGTGGCAGACAAAAAACCATTTTTGGGGTGCTTAGAGCAGTGCAAACCCTAGATGGGGTGCCCAAATGAAATTTGTCTCCCTAAACTGCAGGGGTCTGGAAAGCACCCAGAAAAAGCTTACCCTAAAAAGGATGATGGAGGTTCTATCACCAGAAGTCATCCTTCTACAACAAACAATGGGTCCAGAGTTGGAAGTTGAAACTAGTTTAACATCACTTCTTCCGCAATACTCTTTCACAGCGCAAAGTGCCATCGGCCACTCTGGAGGTCTAGCAATTGGATGGAGGTGCAATCGGTGCACAAACTCAGGAGGTGCATACTTATATCTAAATCAAAGTCATTTTTTTCAAATTTCTTTGGGCCTGGGAACTGGAACCAACAACTATGCAGAACTCATGACATTGAAATTACTTCTCTGTTTTGCCAATGAAAGAAATTGTAGATAGTTACAAGTATATGGTGACTCAATGGTGGTTATAAACTGGATGAATAAGATACAGAAATGTAGAACTGCTCCTCTAGATGCATTATTTGAAGAGAAAACCGATTCTCTCTCATTCTTTGAATCAATCTCTTTCACTCATGTTTATAGGGAGTGAAATAAGGAGGCAGACAGGCTCTCAAAGAAGGGTCTGACATTGCAATGGGGTGAATGGAAAATTTTGGAAACACAGGACTCCAAGGCCACGGAATATCCGCACAGGCCTTTTATAAATCCATCACTCTAAAACTTTTTGTAAATTTGAAATATATTTTTGAAAGCATAGCACAAAATCAGTCTTTTATGAATTGATGCTTTACTGAATTGTTTACTGATTTTTTTTATGCCATTGACTAATTTAATGTTTTAATGAATGAATGGTTTTTTCAGCTGTTGAATGATTGAATGGTTTAATGAATGTTTTAAAGAATTATTTAATCAAATCATTTTTCAACTATTGAGTGAAATAATTTGCATTGTAGATGCATTGTTATTTGCTTTGTGAAATACTGAAATAAATTGTTATTTACAAGTATAGGCATTGGGTTTGGGGAGTTGAGAGTGATGTGAGGGAGGGGGAGGGGCCATAAGAGCTTCCACCTTCACATGGTTGGTCCTGTTTAGTAGAAAATATTAAATTATTCTCGAAACAGAGAGGAGCTCAATGAATGGTAAGGAAAAATACACTAAAAAACATCTATTTTTATATTTTTACTGTGTAATTTTCATTATTGCTATTTGACTCCTCCATTGGAAATTATTACAGATAGCGTTGAGAAACATTTCCATAGTTAAGAGGTAAGAAATGGATTTTTGATTAGATCGATGGCCTTATATACATAGTATTTTTGGTTATCCATGTTTTATCAGGTGATATATTCTTAAAAATTAATTTACTTGAATAGTTGAATAGTATTGTAATTTACATTGTAATAGAATTGTATTTATTTAGATTTTTTTTGTTATTTTCATAAACAAACATAAATATATTTGATGGGTCCTAACATGAAACTATTGCAACAAGACAAAAAATGAAGTATGTTGAATGATGTTTTGAAAGGTAAAGCATAAGAAGACAGTGTGAAGATCCAGAAATCAAGGTATAAATATGTTTTCTTTTATTTGATTGAGCTATGTATTGGGTATTTATGCATGTGCACACACATACATTTAGTTGATGATGATGATTACCATACATAGAGGCGAAAAACAATCACTAGAGGCAAGAATATAGAATATGTAAATGTTCTACAAGTTAGGTAGGGGTTTTTTGACATCCTTGACATTTCTACATTGTTAGGTTCATCGTTAAACCAAAAAGTTTGGAGTTGTTCCAAAACAAGAAAATTTTGCTTTGAAGAATCTATCTGTTGAAACAACCTCACAAGTGTTTATGAAGTGCACAGAGGCACTCGAAACACGTTCCTGGTGAGAAAGAAGGTCATAGGGCTTTAGTATTTCACATTGTGCATCTCTCCACATATTTGGATTTTTTTCTCTAGTTTCTCTTGAAAGATAAATGCTTTCCAAAATGGCTTCAAACCCATAATTCAATTTTCAACCACCCTTACCAAATTGCATCCCTAGCTACAAATATTTTTCTAGATCAATGTTGCAATTTTCATCTTGGGATATATCACTAACGGCCCAGATATACACATATTGGAAATATTAGGGAAAATGTCGAGGAAAATATTAGTAGGAATAAACTTGGACCTGAAAAACTCAGAAAATATCAACAAGCATAATTTTGGAACTGAAAAACACAGAAAATACCAAAAACACCAGGAACAATAGAAAACTTTAAAACTCAATAAAATTTTGTAAATATTGGGAGAAATTGGAGATATTTGCAACATTGTTCTAAATATTGATTTGATGCATCAACGTGAAATATTTTTCATTGTAGACCTGTGTACATTCTTGGGTGTTAGGTTCAATCCCAATAATACCCACTCTCACAAACTAACAAAACCTTTCATTCAAACTCTACTTCTTGAACCAACTTAACTTAGAAACTACACTCCATGATTACTTTGCTCCTATGTTTTGAGGTGGAATGTTGGATTCCCCAAAAATTTACTTTGAATAACCTTAAAAAAAATTCCATTACATTTTAGGTTATGGGATAACGGTGGTATCACATTGGGATAAAACCTCTTATGGGATGCATGAGAACCTCAAAATCCTTCAACAAATCTGTGCAATTAAAAAGTGTAACATTTTTCTTCCTCAATATCTTTTCTACCAAGTGACTTGTCTTCATTTTTCTAAATTTTCATATGATACATACCGATGGATCTCAAGTGAGTTGACCCCTAAAATTTGAACGTGGGAACCTAAATTCATTCATACTATTTTTTTGTCATTACAAATTGACATTGAGAACTAGACATGACTTAGAGAAGTGATGGACTAAATATTGGCCTTGGGATGGAAAACTTGAACTCTAGGATTAAGACTCGGAAAATCAAAACAATAAAAAATTCTTGTCACAAGAATTTAGTTGCATATGCATCCATTTATTTAAATATGAGCTCAAAAATTAAAAATATTGACATGAGTAAAAAATTTCAAAGGAATCTCTTTTTGTCAGCTCAATACTAAGTATGTTGCTAGATTTAGGCGTTTTTGGATTCTGCATAAAAGAACTTTAGGTATATGAGAGAAACCTTATATTTAGTATCCATAATATTCTCCATGATAGTCACAGATCTAAAATATTTTCGTAAATCCCGAGGATTAGATTCCTCTTCAGGAACCTAACCATGCATTTATCAAATGCTTATTCATTTTGCGTTGTTAAATTGCCATGGTTTGTTGGATTATGGACTCTAATCTAATCCACAGAGTCCTACATTTCCTTATTTTCCTATGTTGAATTTTTTCATGTTTGATCCATTTTGATAAGCAAAGTCCTAACATTTTTTCCATGATTCACTTCATGTACAGGTGAGATCCACTCATTAACTTTTAAATCAATCTTTTCCAACAAGACCATACCCATCATCTATTGTTCCCCTAGATCCTTCACACATTTATGAAGAATGGGAAGCTCACGATCAAACTAGAACTTGTAGAAATATTATTTCAACAGTCTCTATGCCACTGTCCTTGTAATGCATATGATTCAATAGCATATTGTAGCTAAGATGGAAGGAACTATTTAAAGGATCAACATTTCCTTTAACCACTAGTTTTGTAATGGATGTCTCCATTTATTGGATTGGTGAGGGGTGAATCCATGAAGATGGGTGTCTATTTTGGGGGTTCTTATGAGAAAATAAATTTGATTTTTTCATGTTTTTCAACTTTGGGCGAACGAAAGTGATATTTTCGTTTAGAATTTCACTTTCAAGTAAAAACAAAAACTTTTAGAGAATTATGTAAACTTTCTCTTCATAATTTTTTGAATTTTTTTTTATTGATATTTAATATGTCGTTTCAGAAAATGTTTGGCAGTGTGTCCTTATAAAATGAAAGGACTAAAAAGTAGTCATGTTTGGTTGCACCCGTAAAATCATTGTTAAAGTCATTTTTTGCAAAAAACAAATATGCTACGACAATCTACACACAATATACTATTGCGATGAATATACCTTTGTAACCAATGGATCTATATACTAATTATAATATTTTTTTGAATTCGATCACTGGGAAAACCTTGTCGGTTTTAAACATGTTTTTGGTTGCACCACTTTTCTCTCAATTGACTATAAAACTTAAAAATCTACGAATACCCTTTTGAAGTAGACACTCCAATTAAGTGCACCATATTTGTTTCAATTTTTTTGGTGGTGTATTTTTAAAGTTATATATTTTTCATTTCACCGCATTTTGAAAAAGATGAAACTAAACTCGACACATGTTAAGAAAGAAAGAAAAATAAAAATATCGGATCTCACCTATACACAACAAAATCTATACCTATGGAAAATAGATTTAGTGACAGAACTAAAGGTATCAAGTCTAATAGTCGATTTGTAGTGTAAGGCATCCATTTTACCTTCCAAAAATGGAGAAACCTGAAAACGATGCAGGTTACAGGTTTCAGAGGTTATTCGGCCAAATAATTATTCGTCCGAACAATGTTTTTCCGTAATGGAAACTTTACAAATAAGGTTGTTCAGCCGAAAACTAAGTGCAAAAAAAAATTCGTTAGCCGAAAAAAATAATCGTATAAATAAAACAAAAGAGCTTCATTACTTCCGCACCTTCCTCATTATTTTCGTACCTCTTCATTTCGTATAAGTAAAACGAAAGAGCCTCATTATTTTCTCACCTCTTCATTTTGTATAAGTAAAAGTATTTTTAAAAGAGTTTTCATAGGAGATTTCTTTTGCCAAAGAGTTTTTAGAATGTATTTTTCCTCTTATTTATAATCCAGGGGTACATTCAAAGAAGTTTTTCCCAAGGCGTTTTTGTCAAAGATTTTGTGTTCTAAAGTAATTTTGAAAAGAAGTTATTTCTTTGCAAGAAGTTTTTTCAAAAAGTATTTTTCCAAGATATTTTTCCAAATTAGGTTATTTGTTTGCAATGGGTTTTTTTCCAAAGAGGTTTTTTTTTTTTTTCAAAAAGTTTTTTTCCAAGGTATTTTTGCAAAGTAGGTTCTTTGCAATGGGTCTTTTCCAAAGAGTTTATTTGCAAAGTATTTTTGCAAATGATTTTTTTTCCAAAATATTTATATAAGTTGTTTTTTCAAATAAGGGTTTTTTTCAAAGAGTTTTTTTTTCCAATTGTTTTACAAAGAAAATTTCTTTACAAGGTGTTCTTATTTTTTTCCAAGGGTTTTTCAAAAGGATATTAAGCAATCATGGGAAATAAAAGAAACCGTAAAAAAAAAGTGACCGTAAACGTGATGGCGATGCTAATAGGGAAAAACAAAAACTCAGAAATACAACCAAAAGAGCAAGGGTTGTAGAAACAAAAGAAACAAATGAATATATAAGAACATATTTACATGACAATGTGGATGAAATGGAAATTGAAAATAGGGTACAAGAAGAACAAATGAAAGTTGAAAAGACCATTGTTGATGTAAATAGTGATTTACATGTTAATGTTGATGAATTCAATATTGAAGATCAAAACCAAGATCTAGAAATTGGACCTAGTATGTATATATCATGTATTTTTGAAATTCATTTTTTATAATGAATTGTATTTTTGAACATATGTTAAATTAA
Organism: Pseudotsuga menziesii; assembly: GCA_001517045.1. Lineage (NCBI taxonomy): Eukaryota > Viridiplantae > Streptophyta > Pinopsida > Pinales > Pinaceae > Pseudotsuga > Pseudotsuga menziesii. The sequence continues at coordinate 1,307,505 of LPNX010293417.1, forward strand.
ATTTAATTTGATGTATAGGTACTTTCACCATTGATGATGAAATGTTGGAAGACATTGATTGCGATAAATATGGATAAAAATTACCCATACATGTTGCACGATATCATGCTACAAAAATTTATGATGATATTCTCAAAGATTGTTCAATAGCAGGACAAGCGCAAATTTGGAGATGTTTATTGGTGACCAAGAAGTTAGAAGGTGCTACGTCATTATTAGGTATTCACAAGGTGACAAAAGAGTGGAAACCGAAACATAATGTGATAGAAAATATAGGTGATGCAATAAAAAAATTTGGAAAATCCAGAAAGAAAGATACCAGTGCTGCACGTAGAGCAATTCAGACAGCAATTGTTTCAGCTAGTACTAGACAAAAATGTTTGACAACACAACTAGCACAAGCAATTGGAAACTCAAGAAAGACATTATACAAACATAGAAAATTTAGAATGCAAATAGATGAAAATGATGAACTTGCTTGCTGGGAAATTATTTGTAGACAACCTTACAAAGATAGAATGGGAGAAGGTGTTAAAGATATTATACAGAAATATTGGTTGGAACATGCTCGAGTTTCATCAAATTCAAGGGATGTGATACGACAAAGAGTATCATGAAATATATATGAAATCCGTCCAAAACATATAATGGAAATGACACAAGTACAATTTTTCAATAAATTCAAGGAAGATCATCGTGGAATTAATATGTCGATCACTACATTTGTGCAACAAAAACCATGGTATGTTAGACCTATTACTATACATGACACATGTTGTTGTCATTATCATGTGCAATTTCAATTATATTACGACACGTTTCTTGAATTTGGTAAAATGTTTTAGACAAATTCACCACCTCCGCCCACAGTACGTGAATTCATATCTCAAACCCTATGTGAAAGAAATCACGATGAAGTATTTTATAATAAGAAATGTGTTAATAGAAAACATTGTCATGGTTGTGGAAATATTATTTTATTCCACAATAAATACCCTATCGATAATGATCAGTTGCTTTCAAATGTAAGCGTCGATTGGAGAAGATATGAATAAAACAATTATTCTACAAGTTCTAGTGATGCACATTCCAAAAGAATTGAATTGCGAGAAGATAAAATATGTGTGATAGATTTTCTCAAGAAATTTGAAAGTGAAATTTATTAGTACACCAAGCATTCACACAGAGCATGATGGCAAGACCTTCAATTCAAACACTCCTATGAAAATTTTCCAACTGGAACAATTTTGTATGTAGTTGATTTTGCATAAAACTACACATTTGCTGCACAAAAAGAGATTCAAAGTGAATACTGTCATTCTAACCAAGTTTCAATATTCGTCCATGTTCTATATAGATACTCTCAATAAGATGTTGATGGCATTGAAAGCATGTGTGACAATCGAGATGTGATTAAAGAATATCACTTTTATATCAATGATGATCGTACACACGATACACATTTTGTTCAACATTGTATTGAAATTTTTTTCTATGATTCACTAAAAAGTCATAAAGTTGAATTCAATGAACATTGTATATGGTCGGATGGATGTGCGAGACAATTTAAATCTTCATGATCATTTTTTTTTATGTCGACTTCATAAAGAAATGAACATTAAACATTGTTGGAATTTCTTTGAAACTGGACATGGAAAAGGCGAACATGATGGTGTAGGAGCATGCGTAAAGAGAACACTTCGAAGATGGAAAATGAACCATTCTTCTAAATGATTTCATTCAGTTGCAGAGGTTGTCCAATGGTGTAAATCAAATCTAAGCCATGATTGTAGTCAACAACCAAAAGATGTGCACAGGTATATACATTATTTTTTTAATTTATATTAATTGTCAATTTTAAAAAATGTATGTACTAACATTGAAGTATTTGTACACTAACATTAAAATTTGTCATTTGTGATTTATCATTTATTGTGTAGGTTTTTTTGGCTTGTTGGGGTCCAAGATATAGATAGATCAATACCATACGAGGCTAGCACCATACATGGAACTAGAGAACTTCACTCTATTCAAACAAAATCCTTCCAAAACGTGTTTGCATTTGACAGTAGAAAGAAAACATGTTTTTGTCATATTTGCACTGAAAATGTTGAAACTACAGAAGTTTGTGAAAACATAACGAACAACTACGTAAAACATTGGAAACAAACAGAGATTAATCCAAAAGGAAAAATGCCACTAGAAAACATAGAAGAATTAGAATCAGAAGAAATAAAAATATCATTTGATGGCGATAGAATTTCAGATCTTGTTAGAGAAGGTAATGATGTTGTTGATTGTTCAATATTGTCCATCACCTTATGTTTATATAGTCAATTTAATTCACTTAACTCCAACGCTAATTGTAATTTACACAGGAGATATTTTCACTGTGATTGCACCTTTAGACAACAACGAAGACGTAAAATATTATTTGATGCGATGCATCAAAGGAAAAATGAAGCTATTGGAGGACTACAATGACAACGGATTTACATACGAAAAAGGATGCATCATTTTAAAAGGCTATTTTTTGCAGCAAACCCGTATGACTGAAAATTATGTCTACTTTCAAGATTATGAACCTGATGTTATATGTTGTCAGTATAGTCATTTATTATGTGCATCTCGAATAAAATTAGAACAAGTTTTATCAAAACCTTAAAAAATAAAAAATGGAAACTGTCCAAATATGACCATGAATGGATAATTGAGGACGGAATTCCATTGCGATGTTTTTAACTATATCATTTCTTGTTCTAATTCTTGTTCTATGTTAAGATTGGCTATCATATCAGTCATTTATTAAAATTCAAAATCAAGTTGTTAATGTTACCTTAGTAATAAAAAAATATTAGAATTCAAAATCAAGTTGCTTTAATGTTACCTTAAAAAATTGATGAATTGAGCTATAATTTATTAGAATTTAGAATCAAATTACTAATTTTACTTTATTAATAAAAAATATTCCTATCAAAACTTCTTAACATTCCTAACCATTCCTAACATTCACTCATACAGTCATATATTTATGCCTATCAAAACTTCCTAACATTACTAACATTTCCTAACCATTCCTAACATTCACTCATACATTCATATATTTACGCCTATCAAAACTTCCTTAACATCACTAACACTTCCTAACATTCCCCACATTGATTCCTAACATTAGATTGCATCTAACATTCCTAACATTCCTAAATTTTTAAACTTTTCAACATTAAAAATATGTTACATATACAAACATACATAAATTTACTAATACAAACATTCATATATTTGCACCTATCTAAACTTCCTAACATTCATTCTTAACATTCATCATCCCCATTCCCACATCCACTCCTAACATTTCCCATGTTTATATAGTCAATTTAATTCACTTAAAACTCTTAAGGTTAACATTCTCCATATTCGTTCTTAATATTCCTAACATTCCTAACCTTTACATATACATGTATATAATCCAAAAAACAATATCTAAAATCAATGTAACAAATTATATTGCTTTCATTCTTAAGGTTAAAATTCCCCATATTCGTTCTTAACATTCCTAACATTCCTAACCTTTACATATATATGTATATAATCCAAAAAACAATATCTAAGATCAATGTATGTATGTATATAATCCAAAAAAACATTCATGAACATTAGAGTTCAATGTACATATATATAATGATAAAAAAATAGTCATGAACATCTAATTTCAATATACATGTGTATATAATAAAAAAAACATTCATGAACATGTGTATAATCCTAAAATTAAGCTATTCGATGTTTGAATCGAAGAAGTCCATCACTATCCTCCACCTAGGGTCTTCCCTTTGACTCATAGCAATCTAAAACATGTATAAAAACAAATTATGAATATCATAAATCATTTAAACAATTTTAAATTAAAATAAAAAAAATTAAAACATTAAACTAGTATATAAAATATCAATACAATTACTAACAAAATTACCTCAAATTCTCCATCATTCAATGAATTCTTCTCTTCACCTCTAAAGGGTGGAGGAGACCCAAGCTACAACATGTATAAAAATAGTTTATAAATCTTAAAAACTATTTAAACTATTTTAAACCACAATAAATAAAATAAAATATTAAACTTACAATTCCACCACTATCCTCCAATAGAGTCTTCCTTTTTCCTCGAAAGATTGAAGAGATCCAAGCTTCAACACATATACAAGAAATTTACAAATGTAAAAAATTATTTAAACTAAGTAAACTTATATATCATAAAACATTTTGGATAATATTACATACCTTGAAGAAAAAACATGTAAAAACATTACTACTTTTGCTTCCTCTAAATTTTATGTGTAGATCTGTAGATATGGGTCGAGGAGTAATAGGAGTCATAGATTTGATCAATCATATCTATAACTCATAATACTCCAAGACCCATTTTTACAAATAAAGATAAATGACCCTTCTTTATATCAATGAAACTGCAACCATAGATGATAAGAAGAAATCATCTCTACCACTATCGCCACGTCAATTATCAATTGAATGTGAACTATACAATAAGCCTGAATCCAGAGGTGACCACGATAATCATTGATTTTCATTTCGGACACCAACTCCCAAAAATTTTAATGACCACCTACACTTCTATCTCAAGGCTGCTCTCTTTCCATTGAATATGACATCTACAAAGTTACAGAAATATCAATTTCTACATGTTAATTAATCAACTTCAAAAACCTAGCTACTATAAAAACTAAGATTTCAATAAGGAACTAGATATCCCTAATATTATCTAATAGTTATTTAAATTATTATAGCTAATTTATTATCTAATTCCATATCAATTTCTACATTTTAATTTTATTCAACTTCAAAAACCTAGCTACTATAAAAACTAAGATATCAATAAGAACCTAGATATACCTAATATTATCTAATGGTTCTTTAAATGATTATAGTTAATTTATTATCTATTTTCATTTGAGATGATATCTACAAGATTACACTAATGAACTCATATCATGTTCAAATTCTACATGTTAATTCCTCATCTTCAAAGACCTAGCCACTAAAAAAACTAAGTTTTTAATAAAGACTTATATGTCCTTAATATTATCTAATATATCAACTCATAACATATTCAAACTCTGCACACTAATACAAAAGCACGAGTTTTTCCACGGAGGTTTTCCACGTTTCATACTTTTTGGTGTGAAATCGGAAGAAAAATGAACTTGTCGTTGCTGTATCGACGCTTACTCGTCACTGTATCGACGTTGGTAATCTCCACCCTCGCTATATCGACGCCTTCCTCCTTCAAGGTCGCTGTATCCACGGAGCTACGTCGCTATAGAGACGGCAATGTCAAGCTATGTCTTTTTAGTTGACCCAGGG
>LPNX010293470.1:0-30688 GCA_001517045.1 Pseudotsuga menziesii
TTTGTAGATTTCTCTCGTCTTTTAAATGTAATTCAACCCTGGGCACCTCTATATAAATAGAGGATCAGAGGTCGACTCACCACTAGCTGATTCACTCCTAGACATCAGGAGCACCGCAAATTCCGGTAATATATAACCAATAATATATCTATTTATATGTAATTAATGGGACTTGGAGGAGAAAGACCGGTGTTGTTTTTGTGGTTCTATCGACAAGGTTTTATGAAGTGAATTTTATTTTATTTTTTAGGTGGGCTCATTATTTATTTCTTACTTATTTCTATTTCTTATGCCCATATTTTTACAGCAATGAATCAACTCATGCTGTTGACAATTTATTAGAGGAGGGTCTTCTTCTACCCACGGAATTGGGTTTTAACCATCATAGAATATTATATTATATATATATTAAAATGTTTTTGTTTTTTTTACTTTATATTTTATTTAGACAATTTTATATGTTTTTTAAACCATTTTTAGTGAAACTTTATACAAAGGGCTTTTTAAGGATTTTCTATTATGTAGCACTTTAAGGTTTATAGGTCTTGAGAATTGAATGTTTTACATTTTTTTGCAAAGGTAGAAAATGTATGGGGAATAGGGTTTAATTATTTTTCATGCATTTTAATTTGTTTTGTTTAAAATTATGATCTATTTATTGGTGTTGTTGTTATGATTTTATTCATTTTCTATTTTCTATGTGATGTGAGAAGAAAACTATTGAAAACAACAACTTCACAAAACATGTCAAAAATCCATGACATAGTTTATTTTAATGTCATAATTCATCCACATTAATAAAAACAATTAATATGATATGCACTAAGAAAATGAGTAGTATGTGTCAAGAGGTCTTTTAGACCTTTACTACATAGGTGATGGGATTCTACAAAGAATAAAAAGTTTCCATGCCATACCATCTCTTCCCTTATGACCTTTTTACAAGGCATGAGAATGCAAATCTTGGTAAAAGTGTTAATTACCTTTTGGGGCAAGTTAACACCCAAAAATGCTGCCCATTCTCTCGGGCATTCAGGTTGTTGTCTTCCCCACGCTTTTGGAGCTCCTCGGCATTCTCCATGGATGCTTTTGCAGTGTTCTTCATCTTTCCCATGGCTAGGAAGTGGTTTTGTTGACGTTCAGTGGATGGGATCTCTGTTGGGCGTTTTTGTGTTGCTTCTACATTCCCACCGTTGGGAATTTCATGTTTTATGTGTTGCACAACCAATGGGGGACAAATCCATGATTTCAGGGACTGAGGGAGTCATTTTGGCCCACGTGAAGTCATAGTTCATTTTTGGAAATGAATTGCACACGATGGGTTGTTTTACTGAATTGCCTTTTCCGATTTTGGCCTCCATGAAGTTTTTCATCAATCTGAGAACTTACATTGCTGTGTATGCCTCTGCTGTTTTGATTTGAACTGGTTTGGGAGTGGAAATGGGGTCTGGACTAGCTTGATAAACCTAGTGTGAGAAGGAACCTCGGAGACAGATCTAGGGGGGTGGTTTTCTTCTTTGCACGCCCTGAATAGCACTGAATGGGAAGGCATAGCCTTAGGGACTGTGTAGCAGAGAAGGGGATGCTTCCTTGTGTTGGGTGTGTAGATGTTTTAAAAGCTAGGATAGATGTGGCGCAGGTGTCTATAGCTCTGTGGTTGTGCTCACTATCTTAGGAGTCATCTTTTCCAGCTCCTCTGCAGCCTGATAAACCCAACTCTGTTGGCTTGGCTGAGTTTTTGTTGTATCCTTGACTATGTGTGAGTCCGTTAGTGTTCCCTTATTCCTTGTGAGAATCATGCCCAGCTTGGGGGTGGCAATGATGCTCAGAGATTGATGAGCACACTGGACTATGGTTGGGTGGAACGTTGCAGCAACATAGATGGTTGTGGGACGAGCTTCTTTCAAGATAAGTATCTCTGTGTTAATCTTTGCATTTGTATTTTCTTGATGAAATATGATGAACATGTTTAATGTGTTGAATGGATGAATTGCTTCCGATGTATAATTGCAATTGTATGCATCTGTGTATGTTTCATTTCAATGCATTTTTATATTTATGTTCATGGGGCTTGTTTGCCCGGATAAGATAGCATCATGGCCGCGTTCCCCCTCGGGTAGACGGGAGGGGATGTGATAGTTTATGTAGACTATAGAGAAACCCATCCTTGAGATGATATTCAACCTTTTTATCACCTTCTTCTACAATATCCCACCATTGTAGCTATTGAAACACCTCTTCAATATCCTCTTCTGTTATGTATGCCTCTTTGTATGCGTCATGGGTGAAAGACTCAAGGTGCATAAGAGTTCCAAATGTGATATTATAGGTGGGAGGCCTCTAAAGCGCATCTCCAAACCTATATATTATACTCTTTTTATATTTAATGATTAGATGAACTTTATGTGAAAACCACATATAGTTGCAGTGTCTCGTTTGTTGAAGATTACTCTGGATTGCAAATATTGTAGTGGATGGCGATGAGTATCAATGATGGTGCCCTTACCCATTAGATTATGTATCCATTTCTTAACATCTTAAACTAGCATGATTCCATCTTAACTATGTCTCCATCAAGGCTTGAGAAGGATCAAACCCCTTGAGAAGCAAAGCCCTTAATGATAACCATGTGGAAGAATGCAATGATACACACGCACACACATTACAAACTGATGAATATGGATGTGCGTTCTTGCAATGTCCCCAAAAATTGAAAATAAAAATAAAAAATTATATGCTAGTGAAAACTACCCCAAAGGAGATCATTATTACTCGTGCGGAATTACATGCGCTACTTATACTTTCGATCTCTTCAGAAATTACCCATACTGTCTTGTAATCTCTTATCCATTAAGTGATTATTAGTTTGTTTAACTCTTATGTCTTAATTCTTTTATTTAAACTATTTATACATCTTAGTTATTATTGTCGGCGAATTAATGAATTGGTTTAGATCATTGTTTTACTCATGCACATGTGTACTTTGTTTATTTAATAAAAACTAACTTAACTTTGTTTATGGGAAAAAAATGGTGGAGTGGCGGGACTCGCTCTCCCGCGACGATATAAGAGGTAAGGCCATTCTTCATTATGCAGGCTTACTTAGTTCATTCGAGCTAAGGAACCTTATTTGTTGACTTACAGGTTACTTTTGCGACATCATGATTATTTGGTTCCTTGAAGCAATCCAATTCGTAGTTATACTTCCAGTCCTGCCTTGCACTTTTATTACTGTTCCGTTTTACGACTTAGGTGAGCCCTATGTTCGTTAATTATCTTTCTTAGTTAATTAACTAGATGTTGTGAATTAACTTACTGTCCTTACCATGTTATTAATTATCTATCTCTTGGTTAATTAATTACACTTCTCTTGTTTCTATTTTGCAGGTCTGCCTTGGTTACGAGTTTGGAAACTTAAGCTTGTTCTTCCTAACGAGGGCATCATGGCATACTACATTTTCCATGATTCCTAACTACTAGACAAAACCTAGACTAAAGACTTATGCACAAATGCTACCTATATGAACTAGCAAAGGGCATGTACCAACACATTACTTTGATGCTAGGGGAATAAAATGTAAACACTATACAATAGTGTTAAGTCTGCGCACACTTTAGAGTTGAAAGACTATGGTATAAATACCATGTCATTGGTAATATGTCTGCACTAGCATTAGAAGGTGGCAAAACTATAGGATATAGTGTGCACCACGATATAACAGGGTTTATCTTAATACTTGGTTGAATGTATTACAATGATGATTCATAAACTATGGTGAGGGTTCATGAATGCGTTAATGGCCACCAGCTGGTGCCATTAATTCCATCGGGGTTTGTGAAAACGCTTGCCAAAGGGTTTGGGCATTCATTGTTTCTGCATTATGTGGTTTTGGCATTGGGGTTTCATGTGGCTTCTGCGCAGTTGGAGAAGGGAGGCAACATCTATCGATTTGTAGGTAAGCTAACTACCAGACTCTTTGTAAACACATTGTTTCGTTGTTTTATCCATGGCATAGTCATGCTTCTCATGCCATTGCTGATTTGATTGCAGGTGAAAATGAAGGCGCTCTGGGGTCTGCACAAAGGCATGCTTTCTATTTGGGGTTGCTACTTCATGGCCATGTTAAGCCTGCTAGCAATATCTTACTTGCCTCCTCTCGTTCTGGGCATTTTTGAGTTGGGATTCTTTACAGGGTTGGGGTTCTAGATGGCCCTTATCGACTCTTCCTACGGGGTTTGTAATGTAGCTTTCTCTGGGTTTCGACTCTCGTTGGTAGGTTTGGCATCTTGACCCTTGCCAAATAATGGTGCCATAGCTCACAGCTTTCCATTTAACATTATTAATACATTGACTGTTCTAAAAGAGGATTCATGCCTTACTTTATAAATATACTGCGTGTTTCCTTTTATGTGAAGACTGTAATGTGTTTTGGTATAAGAAGCGTATGATTTTCGTTCAGCGTTTTTAATATATTATACTGTGTAAATTCAAGACTGTGTAGTTATTTTAATGCTGCGTTTAAAAAGTTGACTTGCTGGGTTCGATCGTGGCTTTAAGCCTGTAGAATTTACTTTGTGTATAATAGTAACAGTTTGGGTTTTGGAAGTATGCACAACAATCCATTTATATGGTTTGTAATTTATGTTTGGGAAAGCTTCTAGAGCTTGGGGCGTTATGCCATGGGCTGCACCATTATTGCAATGGTGTCTTAGCCCATTGGCTTGCCACCATAAGCTTTGTGTTAGCGTTAATGGAAAGTGTGTAATATACAGAGAGTTGTAATTTGGTTTTAATGGTTCAGCGTGGGTGCAGGCCATGCCATTAATGGCATGTGCCTCTCCCACTGACTACGATAGCTTAGTTGGAATTTTAATATGTAATTTGTTATTTAAAAATATATGGCTGTAACAGCCACGATTATGGAAAACCCACGATATAGTTTTGGTTACTGTAGCATGACTGTGTGATTATTACTGTGTGATTGGATTTGGAAACTTGGTCGTGGTCGGCGTGACTACGTATACCACCTTCAGGATTTCATCCTCGGTGACACCAAATTGTAAAACATTTTATATGTAATAATAGAAAGGATACTACGTATTAAGATATGGATTTTGTTATGCATTTTCATTAGAGTAATTATTTATGTTAAGGTTATTATTATTATGGCCTTGGGTCACGGACATCCACGCATTTCGATGTCGCAACCTGTGTTGGCATTAGATAGGGTTTTCTTCTTAAGAGGAACAATTCCTTGTTTAAATAAGAACTGTAGAGATGTTTTTAATCTGGAGTTAATTTTGCTTATGAATTATATTTGTAACCGATACGGGTCGATACCACGACCTGTGTTTATTAATACATAGTTATATGAATTGTTTACTTGGTAAAATTATATGTGGATTCTTATGATGAATACTATATGGGACCTTTAAAGATATAATGCATGCGATTTATGGTGATTTATTATAGATGTTAAGACTGTATGTTTTGCAAAGTCTTCATAAGGATCACATGGACGGTCACGATATCCCTCTCATTAATTAAAATGCTTTTTTAGAGTTATGTAAAGTATTTTGTTTTAATGATTATGTGAAAGAGACCTCGGAAGGTCTTTAATAATTTGATTAGCTTGTTTATTATATGAAATGTGTTCTTCGTAGATCTAGTTTATAGTATATACTAGTTATTAGTTAGCATAATTAATATTTTAAGTAATTACTACTCACTTATTTTCTTTAAAGCTTAGGGCAAGCCTCTGCTCACAAATGCAATATGTTAGCAAGGTATTAAATACATAGAACAAAGTATAAACGTAATACTAAGATAAAAACCTAGTTAATACACAAACATTTATGAAAGATACAAGCCCTGAACATAAACAACATATAATAAAAATTATCTAGCCTATGATTCGTAAATTGCAAATGCAAACCCTAGCAGATTGTTAACCATTAGGGTTATAAATTACATTGCAGCCATTACTTAACATAAACAATAATGAATCTTTAGGAAAGAAATACAATAGTCCTTCAAGGGTTTCATACCTGAGCTTTAAGCTTTGTGAATGGTTGCACCTCCACACTTAAGTAACCAGCATTAACAATTCAATGTAGATCTCACCTCTGTTTGATGACCAAATCACTTGGGAACTACCACGTTCCACCCAACCATGACGTGGAACCGTTCCTGGTTTAAATCCGGATCCCCCTGAGCTCGACTCCAACATGCAAGTAGCTTAGAGCTCCTGAGGTAGGGTTTCCTAATTCGTAATCAGTTTTGAATCAATCCTCTTTTCCTTGCAGGAAAAGTTCTCGAGGAGAACACTTGAGAGCAAAAACAAGCAGAATAACAATTCTCCTAGATAAAAATCAGAACCCCAAGCCTTTGTTTGGCTTGAGTCTTTATAGACAGGATTTTCAGTCAAAGGGGAAGTTAAATCAAGAAATCCTTGATTTCTTGATTTAGCCCTTTTTAATTTACTCGGTTAATTTTCAATTCTTAACCTAGGAACTTTTAACTAGTTCTTAGTAAATCTCTCATAGATATTTCACTATTTGTTAATCCTTTAATAATAAATAATAATTAGCGGAGATTCTCTTCTTTCTTTATTCAATTATATAATTAATCATAATTAATTATTTATACATACTATGTATAAAATACATAGTATTAAAATACTTGTTAGCATTTGTATTCAGGAATCATGTATCATGATCCCTAGACTTAACGACACTTCTTTATGAAGGTTAAGTAGATAGAAGGCTCGGGTCTATCTACTTGATGAGAATACAGAAATTCAAAATTTCATTTAATCACTTAAAAATAAGTATGATGAGATCAATATTATTCTCGGGTCGTGTAATGTCCCCAAAAATTGAAAATTAAAAATTTTTTTATAGGCGAGTAGAAAACTGCCTAAGAGGATCATTATTGCTTCTGCGGAATTATATGTTCTACTTAACTTTCGATCTCTTCGGAACTACTCGTACTGTCTTGTCAATCTCCTATCCATTCAGTGATTATTAGTTTGCTTACTTCCTATGTGCACTATTTTATGCTCTTTTTCACTTCCTTTGCGCATACGACTCTCAAATGTATGAACTTCTTCTAGATCAATGAGCCATTGATATCCCAGAAAATAGAATCTTTCCAAATTAAAATATCATATCATATTTATTTTCAAGCTTACATCAAATCTCCACCTCTTTCATATTTATACTACTCTTGTTCAAAAGGTGTGTCCACAAGTTGGGATTTCTTTGAGTTGACAATGCGCATATCTTTCTATTCTACCTTCCTCTCCACTATACTTGTTGAGTATTTGGTCTTAACTACTTTTATTGGGGTTTAAAATTGTATTTCAGTAATGACACTGCATGGTCATTCATTAAATCACATAATCGAGGTTGCAATGTGTTCATTATCAATCTGTAACAACCCTCCCAAGAGAACCCTATATATTTTGTAAATTCAAGTGTTATTGTATTTATTCTGTGGTGAGGAGCTCAAGGCCAAGGCCCCACCAGCAGAACTTTGTGTATTAGGTAATTTGATTTCCTTAAGTCAGTGATGAGCGTAACTTTTTCGAGGGACCACTAGGAAGAGAGACTAGTAGGTGAAAACACCAAAGTGACCTAGTTCTTTGTGAACTAGAGGATGTGGCTTGAGGAAGCTACTAGGGTATTTATTGATGGATTTTCGAGTCACCAATTTTGGGTAAGGGAGACCATAGGAACGAGTATAAAACATTTATCACAAATACAATGACATAAAAAATATATATGGGTATATACATATATATATTCTTATAGTTTAAAGAAAGCATATATATATATATATATATATATATATATATATATATATATGTATGTATGTATGAGAGGCATAACCTGCATCCGACATTTGAAAGGAATCTCCTCCCCGTGAAGGAGGCTGACCTTGGGCATGATTTTTTGGGAAAACCTCATCAGCACTATTAATGGCAGGAGTTTTTGCCATGACTTGAGGATTTAATTTAATAGCTATTGGCAAGGCGAAGATACTGGGTAGGCTGAATGCATGCCTCCAGCTAATTTCTTAGTGGCAAAATTTAAGGACAAAATTGACTGCCTTGTTTAGGGGATGCATGGCCTACCCTGGAAAAAGGAGACCGTTACTCCCTCATTAATTTTTAGGGGTTATGAAAACCCCACGGATAAAAGGGGGGTGGATTCGCCTCCGGAGGGGGGGGTAGACTCCGGCAAGCTTTTAGGTGAACTCGGGTTCGTATGTGATTGGGTTCCGGTGTGGCAGCGTGTAGGAGAGCTCTCTACCAGCTTGGGATCTCTGCTATACTGTTATAGAATTTAATCTCTGCGCTCTCTAAGAGCAGCAATTCCTGAGAATTATCAAAATATATGTGCGTTTGTTTTGAAGAGAAAAGACCTATGCATTTAGAAGAGGAACCAGCTATACCTAGTAAGCGTTCAGCCATAGGTGTTGATCCCTGAAGCGGAAATACCTCTCAACATTTGAGGAGTAGACCCTTTTGGGAAATGAGTATGGGGAGTTGTAGAATAGAGCAAGCTGTGAGCTCGGCGACTGTGAGTGACTTTCTGGGACTGCTAGTAAAATCTCTCTTTCGCCTTTTACTTGTGTTATAAATTATTTCTTTGAACGTGGGGATTTAGCACTAGCAAGGTTTACCAGGGTTTTTCCTTTAGAGATGCTATCTTCCAAGTTCAAGTCGCTGTGTTTATTTGCATTGGCGTTTCGGTCTAAACCTTTGCCAAGCTTTACAAACTGTTTTGTTTATTTGCATTGGCGTTTCGGTCTAAACCTTTTCCAAGCTTTACAAACTGCTGTGTTTATATTGCATTGGCATATCGGTCTAAACTTTTGCCAAGCTTTACAAATTATTGTGTGTATTGCATTGGCGTTTTCGGTATGGATTTTGCCAAGCTTTTTCAAGTCGCTGTGTACATTGCATTGGTGTTTCAGTCTGTATTTTGCAAATCTTTTTAAATCGCTGCTAGTTGAGATCAATTCTATTTCTGCATATGGGGTTGAGAAGATTCACCAAGCAGTTCTCTGGCTCATATCCAGCCATCCGACATATGCAGGAATGGGAAGTTTGCTCTGCGCACCCATGCTTTTAAATATTTCCTTGTTACCTATTTCAGAGAAACAAGGTGAAGTGAGATAGGTGTTCTCAGTGCTTTGAGTTTACTTTGTAGGTAATAGGAAGAGATCTGGACGCTGGCTGGTATCAGGTTACTGGCCAGAGTTAGAGAGAGTTATTTTTTTTGCAGCTGTGTGTTTTTTAAACATTTACATGACCATTGCGAGCGATTTATATTGATCTGGTTTTTGCATTTTTTTTTTATTATTCCTCCAATTGCCAGCAAATTGCTCGGATGTGAACTTGCGTTTGGGTTAAGAAATAAATAAGTATCCAGTTGCCAGTATTGAAGTTATGCTAAAAAATTTAAGGATCTATGCTTATTTCCAGAATAACATAGAAGGTACATAATAGTACTTCAGGAGTAAAGGAATCTTTAGTGGGTTAACAGAATAATAAATCTAATAATAATTAACCGAGTATAAGGTAAAAATTTCAAGACACCCACCTATCAAGGTGCCTAATTGTTGTAGTAAATTCAAATCTCACCATGTGCCCACAGGGGTTGTTAATGACTTATTCTATGAGCTGGTTATAAGGGTCCTAAAGGAGGGCTGTTGAGTTAGAAGTGTCTCTCTATGTAGAACCTTGAGGAAAGATAAAACCGGCCATGAATGAGCACTCTCTTTTGATAAAGGAATAAAAAGAACAAATAGATTGGTGGACGTAGCCTCGTGGACGAGGTGAACCACGTGAAATCCGTTGTCTCATTCTTATTATTATGTTGTTCATGCTTATATCGTTTACATGATGATGCTATTATGAATGCAGTGAAATGTTTTAACTGATAAATAATGTTTTAATTGGTGAACATATTACTAAATTTTTTTATTTTGCAGACCTATTGAATGGTCTGTAGCTCTAAGGTATCAGAGGTACTTTACATATGGTATCAGAGCGGGCTACAGCACTGGAACCTTAAGAATGGTCTAACATGATAGTTTTGCAGGATTACATTTGGAAGAAATTGCGGCAAATTAGTACTATCTCCTGTTTTCGTCTTTTGTAGGAGAGTTCAAAAAGGAAAAAAAAAAAGAAGGTGAAAAGGACAAGTTGATTTATGCTTTCCACATAAGCCAGTTTTGGGTGGGGTTTTCGGCACAACCATCTCTTAAGGTGGAAGCGTCCGTTGAGGTACTTATGCAATTTTTATTTCTCGATTTGTTAGTTGATTGAAGTGATCTAAATCGTGTAGATCTCAATTGAGGGTATGATTTGATTTTAAGTGGACCTGTATACTTTTTCTTTTGCTGTATAATTGAGATCCGATCTAAATACAGATCGTGATCATCAGTTGTATTCTTAGATGTAGCCTCTATTTGAGTGAATTTATGGAATGCCATAAATCCAATGATTGTGTGCGATTGAATACTCCTTGCTGTTGAAATTTTTTTTATACAAATCCAGATTTGAAATTGCCTTCTGCATTTAATTGATAGTTTAAATCTTTGCATACTATGGCAGTAGAGGTAGTTTTTGCATTATTAAACCTAAAACGCAACTAGGGAAACCCGTCTTCCAGATTTTCAAATTAGGTTTTATTTATCGAGATAAATTACACTTTAGCATAAATGCTGTGTCTGATATTCATCAATAAAAGCCTTCTTTAGCCATGGATTGCTTCTGTATATTTCAACTTTTGTGTTTATACTTCAATCATGAAGTGACATTGTGCACGTGGGTTAATCGTCTACATTGTAATATGGTCTCAATGTGATGCTCATTTGTTGCTGGTAATACTAAGCATGTTTATGATGAAATCGGATCATGATAAATAATTATTTAACACTGTTAAAGAAATTAGCATTTCACTTAATGTTTTCGATTAACTGAGAAAGGTTGTAAGGAGGGGGCTCTGTAATATTAAGGTTGGTTATTTTCCAGAAAAGTGAAATTAGACATCAAGAAGTTATATTAGTGAGAAAAATTATATTTATTTTTAAAGAAAATTTGAAAATGTATAAAAAAACAGAAATCTATTACCTTAGCCGTGCATCACTGCCAAACGGGAAGCCTGTTGTGTCTTCCTTAACAGCGTATGTCTTCTATTTCTTTCAGTCTGGAAATTTATATTATAGTCGCTTTTGGTCTAAACAGCGATATATATATATATATTTGTATATGTTGATAGGTTTAAAAAAAAAAAGAACCAGAACTTGATATGTTATTTCTATATGTGATTTAAAATACATATTTACATGTATATATCTTCATAAAATCAACTCGACTTGAGAGCTATAAATTTGATACCCCTTATGAGAGGTTGAAACATAAAGTCTGTTGTAATATTCTTGTATATTTGTACGGCTTACATGGATAGATGTAAGTACATTATGAACGGTTACCAAGACCTTTAAGTGTAGTATCCTATGAACTATTAAAGAGACTTTTAAAAACATAGGGATACTATGAATCGAAACATACTTACTTGTGAACTATCTATATTCATAATACTTGTAATCAACCCCTTATTTAAATACATGCAGGGGTTAGTGTTGCGGGATCTGATCAATACATTTTTTTTTACATTCTGTAAGATTATCAATTTCCATGATTTTATTTTCTTATCCGTTGGTTGAGTTCACGCCCAGAGAGATATGCAATCCATTATTCTCTACTTTTATTCTAGGTCTACGATCTTGATGTAAAGAGGAATTACTGTCTGTGTTTTTCAATTTTATTGAACCTCTGTGCTTCTCTTTCAAATGCTTTTTGATCTAGACAAAAATGGAAATGGGATTGTACTTTTGGTTTGATTGTGTTTGATCTGGATAAACCACATATCTGAGATTATATAGTTATTGCTTGATGGCGTTGATATTGCTATTTCTTGCTTGATTGTGTTTATCTTGCTAGAAAACAGATTGGATATTGGATATTTGTTTGATTGTGCTGGATCTGGGTAAACATCAGGACCTAGAACTCCCATACTAGTTATGCATTTTCCTTTTGGATTGTGAGATGTCCTTAGAGAACGTAGATCTGTGTAATTCTGATATTCGATTTGCATTTGGTAAGATCCGAACGATTATTGGATTGCCTCTGTTTTTCTTTCAGGATCTTGAATAAATAAATCATTTCATTCTCTCACATTAAAGAGCTGTAGTATGGGTTATATCTGCTTTTCATGGTCTCCAGGAATGAGTTCGATGAGTTATTTGTGCCTGCGATATGAAAGCAATATGCCAGTGTTTTTTATTTTATTTTATTTTATCAAAACA
Organism: Pseudotsuga menziesii; assembly: GCA_001517045.1. NCBI lineage: Eukaryota > Viridiplantae > Streptophyta > Pinopsida > Pinales > Pinaceae > Pseudotsuga > Pseudotsuga menziesii. The sequence continues at coordinate 12,386 of LPNX010293470.1, forward strand.
ATCTCTGTGTAGACTGTGATCTTGGAGACCTTGGCTGCATTCTCTTTTAGGGAATATGGATCTCTGCGTAGATCTAGAGTTGGTAAATAATATGCCCGCATTTTGGTTTCATAAACAGATCTGTACAAATGGTGAATTGTGAAATAACAACTTTTTTCTTCGTTGATATATGAATAGTTCTGGATTTTATACAGAGGGTAACCTCTACCTTGTGGTTTAGAGATTGGGGCACGACTACTACTTAAAGCTTATGGGTTTGGATAAGAATTTATTTGTTTACATAGGAAGATAATATAGCCTCTTTTGTGCAATTTGGTTTGTTGATTTTAGTGGTTCAGTATGGCTCCCCGAATTGTTCATAGTTACAGGTGGTTGAACTGTTGGGCGTGCCAACCATTATGGCATGGCTGGAGAGTTGCTTGAAATTGAAGCAAGTAATAGAGGTTTTGTGGTTGAAAATTTTTGAGCCAGTTTCATTGACTTTTGTATTCCTTAATGTACAATAATAATAAAAAAAAATAAAAAAATTAAAAATTCTCCTTCCTGTTTTGAAATTGAAACTAATTTATATACGGTGGGAATTTATTGTTGAGTAGTCATTTCCATTAATATGCTTAACCAACTTGGTGTTGAATACATTCAATATTATTTTGGATGAAATTGGGACTACGGTTGGGGTCTCTTGCGTGGATGGCATTGTAGGAAATGTCCAAATAGCATTTCCAGACACCAACTTCATGGGGACAGCTCTACTATTGAGTTTCTTACAGCTCGTGATGACCACGATCATCTCAGGTTTTGTTTTTTTATTTATCAGCAGGATGCCCATCTCAGTGGTTGAAAATTATTTTAACTGTGGATATTATAGAAGGGACAGTTTAACTAAGATAGTTGTTTAACTGGTCTTTTCGATTGGGATTTCCTAACCTTCTTGTGGTGAGGCTTATTGCAGGCAATTTAATTTGTTTAGAATTGTTAAACAGATTTGGATGTTGGTCTTATGGCATTGAAAAAGCACTTAAAAGTTCAAATATAGTATATATAAAATTGCAGCTGTGAGTGAATTTTTTTTGTGGTAATAAATTGAAGTTAATGAGGAATTGCATTGTCAAAATTCTCAAGTTTTATGTGTTTTCTTGCAAGTGGTTTTAGCATAAGAAAATGAAAAGATTTTGTGGCTTCTTGTAAATGCCTCTTGGCAATTATGGTGATAAAATGCTCTCATCAGATGAATGAATAATGAAGCATGACTTATGCAAAAGTTTTGATGTTCTTTGAATTTATATAATGATAAACTAACACCCATAGAGTGCTTGCAAGCATGGGAATTTATGGCCATGAAAAAGGCTAACGCTTGAGGACTATGATGAGTTAAATCTCATATGTTATCACCAGAAGAGGGAGTGGTGATGGAGGTAGTGTTTAAAATCTACCTTGTTTTCCCCCGGGCCAGCGAGGGACCGTTATGCATTTTGGGGACGCCTAGATGTAAGACATGTGGTTAAGGCTCGTTCCGCACACATTAGAGGACTGTCACATGAGTTGGGGGACTCTGTGAAGAGAATAACCTCTAGGCGCTGTGGAGGTGTGTGAGAACGGAGTGCCTCAGCTTGGTGAAGCACCCTGAAGAGCACAAGGAGATACCGCTAAGAGGGGTACAGGGTATCGTCCTTGTGTTGGGTGGGATGAAGGAACATCCAGAGAAAGAATAATGACAAGCACCCTAAATAGCACAGAGGAGATACACGAAGGGTTGGTATCGTCCTTGTGTTGGGTGGCTTGAATTGGTACTTGGAGCATTGTTGGCACTTGATGTGCTGGGATGGAGGACATCCAAAGGAAGGAACAATGCGGAAAAAGGTATGTGCATTGCAGGTAAACTTGTACCGATGAGGTAATATGTTGATTGATTGACATTATTGATATAATGGGATGTCAATGCTTATAGTCATGTTTTTATTGATGTATCAATTGCATTATGGAAAAATAATTGGGTAATATGGCACCAATGAACCCTAGAAAAATTGCAGATTACAAAAGAGTCTATGGATGATATTTAAATTGTATTGTTATTCTGTTCTGATATGCTGCAGAAAAATTGGGCTAGACCCGAATTTGTTGCAGGAAAACTGCAGATTTATGAACATTAGCGACTCAAGAAGATACGGAAAGATTGAAAATGATCATGATGAAGGACGAGGATAAGAAAGCGACATAATGGAAGCATGAAAGTGCTTAAACATAAGAACACCGAGGACGGTGTTATTTTAAGGGGGAGAGGATGTAACAACCCTCCCAAGAGAACCATAGATATTTTGTAAATTCAAGTGTTATTGTATTTATTCTGTGGTGAGGAGCTCAAGGCCAAGGCCCCACCAGCAGAACTTTGTGTATTAGGTAATGTGATTTCCTTAAGTCAGTGATGAGCGTAACTTTTTCGAGGGAGCACTAGGAAGAGAGACTAGTAGGCGAAAACACCAAAGTGACCTAGTTCTTTGTGTACTAGAGGATGTGGCTTGAGGAAGCTACTACGGTATTTATTGATGGATTTTCGAGTCACCAATTTTGGGTAAGGGAGACCATAGGAACGAGTATAAAACATTTATCACAAATACAATGACATAAAAAATATATATGGGTATATACATATATATATTCTTATAGTTTAAAGAAAGCATATATATATATATATATATATATATATATATATATATATATGTATGTATGTATGAGAGGCATAACCTGCATCCGACATTTGAAAGGAATCTCCTCCCCGTGAAGGAGGCTGACCTTGGGCATGATTTTTTGGGAAAACCTCCTCGGCACTATTAATGGCAGGAGTTTTTGCCATGACTTGAGGATTTAATTTAATAGCTATTGGCAAGGAGAAGATACTGGGCAGGATGAATGCATGCCTCCAGCTAATTTCTTAGCGGCAAAATTTAAGGACAAAATTGACTGCCTTGTTTAGGGGATGCATGGCCTACCATGGAAAAAGGAGACCGTTACTCCCTGATTAATTTTTAGGGGTTATGAAAACCCCACGGATAAAAGGAGGGCGGATTCGCCTCTGGAGGGGGGGGTAGACTCCGGCAAGCTTTTAGGTGAACTCGGGTTCGTATGTGATTGGGTTCCTGTATGGCAGCGTGTAGGAGAGATCTCTACCAGCTTGGGATCTCTGCTATACTGTTATAGAATTTAATCTCTGCGCTCTCTAAGAGCAGCAATTCCTGAGAATTATCAAAATATCTGTGCGTTTGTTTTGAACAGAAAAGACCTATGTGTTTAGAAGAGGAACCAGCTATACCTGGTAAGCGTTCAGCCATAGGTGTTGATCCCTGAAGCGGAAATACCTCTCAACATTTGAGGAGTAGACCCTTTTGGGAAATGAGGATGGGGAGTTGTAGAATAGAGGAAGCTGTGAGCTCGGCGACTGCGAGTGACTTTCTGGGACTGCTAGTAAAATCTCTCTTTCACCTTTTACTTGTGTTATAAATTATTTCTTTGAACGTGGGGATTTAGCACTAGCAAGGTTTACCAGGGTTTTTCCTTTAGAGATGCTATCTTCCAAGTTCAAGTCGCTGTGTTTATTTGCATTGGCGTTTCGGTCTAAACCTTTTCCAAGTTTTACAAACTGTTGTGTTTATTTGCATTGGCGTTTCGGTCTGAAGCTTTTCCAAGCTTTACAAACTGCTGTGTTTATATTGCATTGGCATATCGGTCTAAACTTTTGCCAAGCTTTACAAATTATTGTGTGTATTGCATTGGCGTATTCGGTATGGCTTTTGCCAAGATTTTTCAAGTCGCTGTGTGCATTGCATTGGCGTTTCAGTCTGTATTTTGCCAATCTTTTTAAATCGCTGCTAGTTGAGATCAATTCTTTTTCTGCATATGGGGTTGAGAAGATTCACCAAGCAGTTCTCTAGCTCGTATCCAGCCATCCGACATATGCAGGAATGGGAAGTTTGCTCTGTGCACCCATGCTTTTAAATATTTCCTTGTTACCTATTTCAGAGAAACAAGGTGAAGTGAGATAGGCGTTCTCAGTGCTTTGAGTTTACTTTGTAGGTAATAGGAAGAGATCTGGACGCTCGCTGGTATCAGGTTACTGGCCGGAGTTAGAGATAGTTATTTTTTTGCAGCTGTGTGTTTTTTAAACATTTACATGACCATTGCCAGCGATTTATATTGATCTGGTTTTTGCATTTCTTTTTATTATTCGTCCAATTGCCAGCAAATTTGCTCGGATGTGAACTTGCATTTGGGTTAAGAAATAAATAAGTATCTAGTTGCCTGTATTGAAGTTATGCTGAAAAAATTAAGGATCTATGCTTATTTCCAGAATAACATAGAAGGTACATAATAAGTAATTCAGGAGTAAAGGCATCTTTAGTGGGTTAACAGAATAATAAATCTAATAATAATTAACCGAGTATAAGGTAAAAATTTCAAGACACCCACCTATCAAGGTGCCTAATTGTTGTAGTAAATTCAAATCTCACCATGTGCCCATAGGGGCTGTTAATGACTTATTCTAAGAGCTGGTTATAAGGGTCCTAAAGGAGGGTTGTTGAGTTAGAAGTGTCTCTCTATGTAGAACCTTGAGGAAAGATAAAACCGGCCATGAATGAGCACTCTCTTTTGATAAAGGAATAAAAGGAACAAATAGATTGGTGGACGTAGCCTCGTGGACGAGGTGAACCACGTGAAATCCGTTGTCTCATTCTTATTATTATGTTGTTCATGCTTATATCGTTTACATGATGATGCTATTATGAATGCAGTGAAATGTTTTAATTGATAAATAATGTTTTAATTGGTGAACAGATTACTAAATTTTTTTATTTTGCAGACCTATTAAATGGTCTGTAGCTCTAAGGTATCAGAGGTACTTTACACAATCGTTGTTAGTAGAATACACATCTATTTCATAATACATACATTATGATTCCAAAAACATAACATAGAGCTACAAATCCGTAGAAGGCCCAAAACTCACATAGTGGAACTATGGCTCTGACACCACTTTGTTATCCTTGCTTTTCCGATAAGTTTGAGATAATTTCCACAAATTTTTCTTGAAATCTCACATTATTCAAAAGTTTTTATCGTGGTAAAAGAATCCTTTATTCAAATACTAAGGCAAGAAATCTAACCAATGAAGGAACTTTGACAAGATAACTCTAACCAAAGTGTGATTTTGAAAAAAATAACAATTTTGAGCTGAAATCATTTGTTTATCAAACATTATATAGATGTATTTTATCCATTTTTCATTTGTCGAATTTCCTACCATGGGAATAGTTATCAAGTAAATCTTTTAACCTACGAACTTTTAACTAGTTCTTAGTAAATCTTTCATAGATATTTCAGTATTTATTAATCCTTTAATAATAAATAATAATTGGTGGAGCTTCTCTTCTTTCTTTATTCATTAATATATAATTAATCATAATTAATTATTTATACATACTATTTATAAAATACTTGTTAGCATTTGTCTTCGGGAATCATGTATCATGATCCCTAGACTTATCGACACTTCTTTATGAAGGTTAAGTAGATAGATGGCTCGGGTCTACTAGGAAAGGCAACTCTAAGCATCCTTGCATGTTGGATTTCCCTTGTATAACGTGGTAGTTTGTAATAACCCTCTCAAGAGAACCCTAGATAAATGTAAATTCAAGCGTTATTGTAATTGTCTCCGGGTGAGGAGCTCAAGGCCAAGGCCCCTCCGGAAACAAAGCTTGCAACCTATAAAAGTAAAAAAAAAAAAAGAGGAAAAATTAGTGAGCATAAAGGCAATAAGAAAAATGATGATAGTGGAGGAAAAACTATGATAAGAATAATATATATAAATATATTTAAACACATGCACATATTTATATATGTAAGGAAATCATATGAAATATGTATAACGATAAATATATATACATATACGTGGGAATATATCTATACATATATATACACATGAATCTATATATATATGGGAAGAAGGATATATGAATTTGTGAATGAGAATCCCACAGTCAAAAAGCATTCTAATGAATGAATTGTTACAAGGCGAATTGTTCACCTATTATAAAATGATTAAGGGGTACAATATATATATATATATGTTACGCAACCATCATATATATATATGAAGTAAGTGGCTTCCCTATAAATATTATTCGGGGCATAAAACGTATATATCTTAAGGAAGAGAAAAAAAAAAAAGAGAGAAAAGAATAAAAAGGGAAGGCCACTTGTGATGGAGCGTGCCTTAAAATAATTTGATGGCATTGTAGCAGGATTTACTATCTTAAATTTTGGGAATATTTCCCGCAGCAAGAAGTGCTGCCAATGCCTTAAGTTTTCTGCAGACTGTCAAAGAGTCAGCGCACCCTGGGCTTTTTTGGTAGGTAAGAGGGACTGGCAAATTAATTATAAACGGTCGGGTATCTTAGTGGGGAATCTCTGCCTGATGGGAGGGCTCTCCATGCCTTTAAAAAAAAAAAGGGAGGAAGCTTGGCTTAAAAAAAGGGGGGGGCGCAAAAAGAAAAAACAGGGAAAAACAAACAAACCCTAGACTCCGAAAACCATGTGCTTTCATGGCTAAAGGGGCTGGTAATTTTGGGATAGGCGGTCTGGTATTTTTTGGATAGGCGTAGGGTTCGAAGTGGCTTTACGGTCCAACCTCTCCAGGCATTTCTATCATTATCGGCTTCAAGGTACGATCTAACACTATGAAAGTTGGGAGTCTGTAGGAAATAAAACCAAGTCTACGTTGGCTGTATGATGCTCTCGCAGATTGTATAGTTGTTTGATTCCATAGCGTCAACATTTTGAACCAGATTCATTTATTCATAACCCCGTATGTTGGCTTAGAAATGGGTTTTCTCTTTATTCATAATTGCACCGGCAAATTACTGATGCTTCTCGTCTTAGGCTGAAGATGAATTAAATTCCTGTTATTTTATCCCAGCGAGGTACTGTCAATGGCCTGCGTCTTAGCGTGAAGATAAATGCCTGTTATTTTTATCCCTTGACTGGGCTGATACAGAAGGTTATAGTAACTATCTGCGTGTGTAAATGTCTACAATCCCTTACCTGCGTAAGGATGGATTTACAGTTCCATGTTTTTAGTTTTTAAATCTGAATAAATCCCAGAGAGCGCCTTCTCTCTTGAAGTTAATACTAGGTCGTAAGTCTATTTCAGCGGCCGACATGACTCCCGGGTAGTCTACCGATGATCCACGCTCGCCAGATCTTCCAGTGTTACTTTTCCCAATAGCTCATTGCTATAAGAAGCTCTTGATTAGACATCTGTAATATCAACTGCAAAATTTGAATAAGAGTGACCAGCGCCCATGAAAGACGAATAGTCGAGCATGATATGGTTTTCAATTTATTTGCCCATCCTTCTCGTTTTTCCTTTAAATGAGTGACTTTTAACCAGAGCAGGGATGCCGATTCCGGTCGAGCCCAGAGAGTAATTATTGCTAGAGCCAGGCACTTTATGAGATGGTACTATACTCGTGCATGACCGTAATGTAATCCACGGCATGTAGATGGTTTTGCAGCCTTGTAATTATGCAGTCCTTGCGCTTGCTGCCTCAGAGATATAAAAGCTGTATGAGTAGAGAAGCATTTAGTTGTATGGCTAGAAATTAGCATAGACTGCATTTGTCTTGTTGAGACTGAGCATAAATAAGCACTGATAATAAACATAGATATAAAGGCAGTAAAATGGTCTTGATGATTTTAAACACAGGCATTGACTGCGTTTGTCTTGCTGAGAATGAGTTAAATAAGTACTGATAATAAACGTAGATATAAAGGCGGTAAAATTGTCTTGATTATTTTAAACACAGGCTTAGATTGCGATTTGTCTTGCTGGGAGTGAGCTTATCTCAAGAATAATTTAGAAGGTACATAATGAGTAAAGGTATCCCTAAAGGGTTAACAGAATGATGAATCTAATATTACTTGATCGATTATAAGGTAAGCATTTTCAGGACACCCACCTATTAGGGTACATAAATGTTGTTCATCATGTGCCCAAAGGCACTGTTAATATTTTCCTCTTTGAGTTGATTATAAGGGCCCTAAATAGGGATGTTGAGTTACAAGAAGCTCTCTGCGAAGAGCCTTGAGATAAGGTAAAAAACCGGCCATGAATGAGCCGTGATTTTTGTAAGCACTCTATATTTTTGATCAAGAAATAAAAAGAACAATAGGTTGGTGGATGTAGCCTCGTGGACGAGGTGAACCACGTGAAGATGGTTGTCTCCTTGGTGTTTTGGTTGTGCTGGTTATTTCTTTGTTACATGATGATTATGATTATATTATAAATGTTTTTTTTTTCTGGTGAAAAGATTACTAAAGTTTTATTTTCCAGACTTCATGAATGGCTTGTAGCATTAAGAGATAAGTGGTATATTACATATGGTATCAGAGCGAGAGTTGAAACTCTAGGGCCTTTTGGGCTTAAAATGCTTCCGCATGTTTTCATTTTAATCTAACAATTGAGTTTTTCTCCGTGATACAGAAAATCAAGTTCAACCAATCCAGGTAACTAAGGCTGTACCCAATGCACATATTCATTGAACTTGTAGTTGTGCAAGAACCTCTTCTCAGATCACAAAATATTGTGATTGTTTTTCCACTTCTGCGCTAATTCAATGAGGTAAAAATGGAATCAAAAGAAATATTGAGGTATTTTCAGGACAAGCGTGTTCGTTGATGTAATCGCTACAACTATCAGGATTCACGAGGTAAGTAACCTGTTAGTCGCTCTTATCATGAACTTCTAAAATATTGTTTCATCTACATAAGGTTGCATGATGAATGTCCTATCGAGGTATAAGAGTATTCAGAGAGGAATTATTAGTATTCGGTCATTTTTAAAAGAGAAAAAAGGTGAAACCCAAGTACTCATAGATGAACACTTTAAGGAAGAAAATAAAATAAAAACATTGCTTATTCGGGTGCCTTAAGGTAAGAGCATGAACTCAAAGAATATGAAGAACGAATATTGAACCGGATTTAGATTATAGTGAACTCAAACAAAGCTTCTCACCTTTGCTCTTGTGAATATGGAAGAACAAAATTTCAAGATTATGAATAGGATTTGGAGACCGAAGAAGAAATGAATCATGATTTTCCCTATATGAATCGATATTATTGAGTTGGGAAACCCTAGGATTAAAGGAAATGTGTGACTGAGTTCTTGATGCATTATGGCATGGTTTGACATCTCCTTTGAGAAACACGCTCATGCCAAGGTAAAAATGTGTGACAAAATTCTTGGTTAAAAGTAAGAAAGTAGTGCAGGAACTTCAACAACGAAAACCCAAGTGAGCTTTCAATTTCCTTATTTTTTTGCTTCTTGTCTGCCATGAATCGGTAGCTTATACTCCATCAGCAATCCTTCTAAACGATCACTAGGAAGCAACATCATTTCAGCAAGACTACTTGGGATATTGTCTGGAATGCTACTATCTAATGTAGGAATAGGCACAAAAGGATCTGTTGGAGCACAGAAAACATTTATGCGTCTTGCGTCCTCAGAACGCTGCCTGCAGAACAACAGTACATACTTAGCTTGTTTTATTATATGGTGATTTGAGTTTACAAGTTTTCAAGAGGCTTCTGGAAGCTTCAATGTGTTTTTTTTTTTTCAATACATAGTAGACACGGCCATGTTCCAGCGGTATGCTGTAGACTCTCGAGATAAAAAATTAAAAATAAAAATTTAGACCAATACTCTATGAGTTAAAGATGGCCACATATTGTTCAGTACAACCTCTAAGTTAGAAATCGTTTTGATCTATTGGAATTCTAGATCATTGTAGTAATAAAAATTGGATTAGGACTTAAACTAGCTTTATTGTACAGTAAAGGAAGATCTTCTGTAAAGCCCAAGGACAAATTTGCATATATATATATATATATATATATATATATATATATATATATGTCAGTAACGAAAGTTAGGAATTATTCATTTTTTTTCTTGGCTGGTTTATTTCACTTAGGTATATCAGGTATCAGACTTGTTCCTATTAATCCAATTGACTCAGTAGATAGGATGTCCTTGAACCATCATCTCTGCTAGTTTACCATAGATCCTTTCTAAAGCGCTACCACAGTGCAGTTTTATAGTGATGACTTCTCAGGTTGCAAGCCCTCCATCAAGGCTGCGATGCCATGCATGTTAATCTCAACTTAAAATATTTCTCAACCTTGTTATCCATATGATCTATGATTCACGATTTATTCAGTCAAGAAGTGAGATAATAAAAAAACTGCTATAAAGGTATGGATTGGGAAGTCTTACGGAACTATGAAGAAAGGTAAATGTTGTATTGGTCTTGATACAATAATAAAAGTTAATTACACTTGATGTGACTAAATAACATGTGCATAAAGGGTTATATAACTTCTTACGGCGATTAATTTTGGTTTCATTAGATACCTTCTGTATTTAAGGAAAACCCTTTTTGTTTTAATTGTGTTAAGTCTCATTTTCATAATTGAGACTAAAATATGTGGATGATTGAAACCTGTTGTTTCATTTGTCCAAAGTAGAGACTTAATAAGCATTTTGACAAACCATAAGGTCCAGTGCATTCATGGAAAAATTAGAAATAATTAATTATTGTTTGAAATTTGTAGAGAGCAATATATATGGAACCAATGATTGTGTGGTTCAGGTATGGATCCGAAGAAGACATGTTCCATCATACATTTGGGCTTGGTAAAATTCTGCTCATAAATGCCTTAAATTACTTGTATAGATCTAAAGCATTGATTTGTATACCGCAGAAATGTTGTATCATAACTTTCGGTTCGATGGATTGATGCTACTAAATATTTTTGAAATTCCAACTTAAATATGGAATAAAATGTAGTACTTATTATTGTATAGTATGTCTATATGCATTATTATGGCGGTCACTTAGTACTAAGATAGTCTTTTGAATTTAACAAACACAATGACCACAAATGCCATACCCTATATGGTGAAGAGAATCTTGTAATATGGTTATTAGCAAGGATTATAACTTATATTATTATTTGGTCATGGTTTGCAATATAGAAGCTGTAGTTATCAGTTTATTTACGGCGTTTGTGCATTGCAGGAAACTATTTATTGAGCGGCCACCGTTTCATTAAATGGGTCTGGAATGGAATATTAATTAGTTAGTATGGAATGATTTAATTATTTTGCATGACAAGTAATTATTTATTGAGCAGTAACAACTTCATTGGGGACAGCTCTACTGTTGAGTTGTCTTGAAACTGGTGATGACCACGATTATCTCAGGTTTTGTTTTGAGTATTTATCCACAGGATGCCCATCTCAGTGGTTGAAATTATTTTAATTATGGATATGGTAGAAGGGACAATTTAACTAAGTTAGTTGTTTAATTGGTACTTTCGATTGGGATTTTCTAACCTCACTATGGCGAGGCTAATTGCAGGCAATTTAATTTGTTTGGAATTGTTAAACAGTTTTGGATGTTGATCTTATGGCATTGACAAGCACTTTAAAAGTTTAGATGTAGTATATATAAAATTGCAACAGTGAGTGAATTTTTCTGTTGTAATAAATTGAGGTTAATGAGTGGTTGCATTGTCAAAATTCTCAGGTTTTGTGTGTTTTCTTGCAAAATGGTGTTGGTATGAGAAATTGAAAGGATTTTGTGGTTTCTTGTAAATGCCTTCTTGTCAATTTGGTGATAAAAGGATCTTATCGGAGGAATGAAAAAATGAAGTAAGGCATGACTTATGATATTGATGTTCTTGCAATTAATAAGATGATGAAACTAACACCCATAAAATGCTTGCAGGCATGGGAATTATGGCCATGAAAAAGGCTAAAGCTCCATGACTATGATGAGTTAAATCTCATGTGTATAAAGTTATCACCAGAAGAGGGAGTGGTGATGGAGGTAGTGGTTAAAATCTACCTTGTTTTCCCCCGGGCCAGCGAGGGACCATTATGCATTCTGGGGACGCCCAGATGTAAGACATCTGGTTAAGACTCGTTCCACACACATTAGAGGACTGTCACATGAGTTGGGGGACTCTGTGAAGAGAATAACCTCTAGGCGCTGTGGAGGTGTGCGAGAACGGAGTGCCTCAGCTTGGTGAAGCACCCTGAAGAGCACAAAGGAGATACTGCTAAGAGGGGTACATGGTATCGTCCTTGTGTTGGGTGGGATGAAGGAACATCCAGAGAAAGAATAATGACAAGCACCCTGAATAGCACAGAGGAGATACACGAAGGGTTGGTATCGTCCTTGTGTTGGGGGGCTTGAATTGGTACTTGGAGTACTATTGGCACTTGATGTGCTGGGATGGAGGACATCCAAAGAAAGGAACAATGCGGAAAAAGATATGTGCATGGCAGGTAAACTTGTACTGATCAGGTATTATGTTGATTAATTAACAGATAGAACTGACAAGTATATATTGGAGCCATTATAGATTATAAAAAAATTGTATAATGGATTTATAGCATTGACATTATTGATATAATGGGATTTCAATGCTTGTAGTCATGTTTTGTTAATGTATCAATTGCATTATGAAAAATAATTGGGTAATATGTTACCAATGAACAATAGAAAATTGCAGATTGCAAAAGAGTCAATGGCTGATATTTAATTATATTGTTATTTGTATCTGATATGCTGTAGAAAAAATTGGGCTAGACCGATTTTGTTGCAGGACAACTGCAGATTTATGAACATTAGCGACTCGAGAAGATACGGAAAGATCGATCATGATGAAGGACGAGGAAAAGAAAAGCGACAGAAGGGAAGCATGAAAGTGCTTAAACATAAGAACATCGAGGACGGTGTTATTTTTAGGGGGAGAGGATGTAATAACCCTCTCAAGAGAACCCTAGATAAATGTAAATTCAAGCGTTATTGTAATTGTCTCCGGGTGAGGAGCTCAAGGCCAAGGCCCCTCCGGAAACAAAGCTTGCAACCTATATAAGTAAAAAAAAAAAAAGAAGGAAAAATTAGTGAGCATAAAGGCAATAAGAAAAATGATGATAGTGGAGGAAAAACTATGATAAGAATAATATATATAAATATATTTAAACACATGCACATATTTATATATGTAAGGCAATCATATGAAATATGTATAACGATACATATATATACATATACGTGGGAATATATCTATACATATATATACACGTGAATCTATATATATATGGGAAGAAGGATATATGAATTTGTGAATGAGAATCCCACAGTCAAAAAGCATTCTAATGAATGAATTGTTACAAGGCGAATTGTTCGCCTATTATAAAATGATTAAGGGGTACAATATATATATATATAAATTGTTATATATATATATATATATATATATATGTTACGCAACCATCATATATATATATATATATGAAGTAAGTGGCTTCCCTATAAATATTATTCGGGGCATAAAAAGGTATATATCTTAAGGAAGAGAAAAAGAAAAAAAGAAGAAGAGAAAAGAATAAAAAGGGAAGGCCACTTGTGATGGAGCGTGCCTTAAAATAATTTGATGGCATTGTGGCAGGATTTACTATCTTAAATTTTTGGAATATTTCCCGCAACAAGAAGTGCTGCCAATGCCTTAAGTTTTCTGCAGAATGTCAAAGAGTCAGCGCACCCTGGGCTTTTTTGGTAGGTAAGAGGGACTGGAAAATTAATTATAAACGGTCGGGTATCTTAGTGGGGAATCCCTGCCTGATGGGAGGGCTCTCCACGCCTTAAAAAAAAAAGGGAGGAAGCTTGGCTTAAAAAAAAGGGGGAGGGGGCACAAAAAGAAAAAACAGGGAAAAACAAACAAACCCTAGACTCCGAAAACCATGTGCTTTCATGGCTAAAGGGGCTGGTAATTTTGGGATAGGCGGTCTGGTATTTTTTGGATAGGCGTAGGGATCGAAGCGGCTTTACGGTCCAACCTCTCTAGGCATTTCTATCATTATCGGCTTCAAGGTACGATCTCACACTATGAAAGTTGGGAGTCTCTAGGAAATAAAACCAAGTCTGTGTTGGTTGTATGATGCTCTCGCAGATTGTATAGTTGTTTGATTCCATAGCGTCAACATTTTGAACCAGATTCATTTATTCATAACCCCGTATGCTGGCTTAGAAATGGGTTTTCTCTTTATTCATAATTGGACCGGCAAATTACTGATGCTTCTCGTCTTAGGCTGAAGATGAATTAAATTCCTGTTATTTTATCCCAGCGAGGTACTGTCAATGGCCTGCGTCTTAGCGTGAAGATAAATGCCTGTTATTTTTATCCCTTGACTGTGCTGATACAGAAGGTTATAGTAACTATCTGCGTGTGTATGTGTCTACAATCCCTTACCTGCGTAAGGATGGATTTACAGTTCCATGTTTTTAGTTTTTAAATCTGAATAAATCCCAGATAGCGCCTTCTCTCTTGAAGTTAATACCAGGTCGTAAGTCTATTTCAGCGGCCGACATGACTCCCAGGTAGTCTTCCCATGATCCACGCTCGCCAGATCTTCGAGTGTTACTTTTTCAAATAGCTCATTGCTATAAGAAGCTCTTGATTAGACATCTGTAATATCAACTGCAAAATTTGAATAAGAGTGACCAGTGCCCATGAAAGACGAATAGTCGAGCATGATCTGGTTTTCAATTTATTTTCCCATCCTTCTCGTTTTTCCTTTAAATGAGTGACTTTTAACCAGAGCAGGGATGCCGATTCCGGTCGAGTAATTATTGCTAGAGCCAGGCACTTTATGAGATGGTACTATACTCATGCATGACCGTAATGTAATCCATGGCATGTAGATGGTTTTGCAGCCTTGTAATTATGCAGTCCTTGCGCTTGCTGCGTGACAGATATAAAAGCTGTATGAGTAGAGAAGCATTCAGTTGTATGGCTAGAAATTAGCATAGACTGCGTTTGTCTTGCTGATACTGAGCATAAATAAGCATTGATAATAAACATAGATATAAAGGCGGTAAAATGGTCTTGATGATTTTAAACACAGGCATTGACTGCGTTTGTCTTGCTGAGAATGAGTTAAATAAGTACTGATAATAAACGTAGATATAAAGGCGGTAAAATTGTCTTGATGATTTTAAACACAGGCTTAGATTGCGATTTGTCTTGCTGGGATGAGCTTATCTCAAGAATAATTTACAAGGTACATAATGAGCAAAGGTATCCCTAAAGGGTTAACAGAATGATGAATCTAATATTACTTGATCGATTATAAGGTAAGCATTTTCAGGACACCCACCTATTAGGGTACATAAATGTTGTTCATCATGTGCCCAAAGGGGCTGTTAATATTTTCCTCTTTGAGCTGATTATAAGGGCCCTAAATAGGGCTGTTGAGTTACAAGAAGCTCTCTGCGAAGAGACTTGAGATAAGGTAAAAAACCGGCCATGAATGAGCCGTGATTTTTGTAAGCACTCTATATTTTTGATAAAGAAATAAAAAGAACAATAGGTTGGTGGATGTAGCCTCATGGACAAGGTGAACCACGTGAAGATGGTTGTCTCCTTGGTGTTTTGGTTGTCCTGGTTATTTCTTTGTTACATGATGATTATGATTATATTATAAATGTTTTTTTTTTTTTTTCTGGTGAAAAGATTACTAAAGTTTTATTTTGCAGACTTCATGAATGGCTTGTAGCATTAAGAGATAAGTGGTATATTACAAAGTTCTTTAGTACTTGATGAGAATACAGAAATTCAAAATTTCATTTAATCACTTAAAAATAAGTATGATGAGATCAATATTATTCTCGAGTCGTGTAATGTCCCCAAAAATTGAAGAAAAAAAAATTATAGGCCAATAGAAAACTGCCTAAGAGGATGCTTATTACTTATGCGGAATTATATGTTCTACTTAACTTTCGATCGCTTCAGAACTACTCGTACTGTCTTGTCAATCTCCTATCCATTCAGTGATTATTAGTTTGCTTACTTCCTATGTGCACTATTTTATGTTCTTGTTCACTTCCTTTGGGCATATGACTCTCAAATGTATGAACTTCTTCTAGATCAATGAGCCATTGGTATCCCAGAAAATAGAATCTTTCCAACGTAAAATATCATATCATCTTTATTTTCAAGCTTACATCAAATCTCTGCCTCTTTCATATTTATACTACTCTTGTTCAAAAGGTGTGTCCACAAGTTGGGATTTATTTGAGTTGACAATGCTCATATCTTTCTATTCTACCTTCCTCTCCACTGTGCTTGTTGAGTATTTGGTCTTAACTACTTTTATTGGGGTTAAAAATTGTATTTCAGTAACGACACTGCATGGTCATTCATTAAATCACATAATCGAGGTTGCAATGTGTTCATTATCAATCGTTGTTAGCATAATACACATCTATTTCATAATACATACATTATGATTCCGAAAACATAACATAGAGCTACAAATCCGTAGAAGGCCCAAAACTCACATAGTGGAACTATGGCTCTGATACAACTTTGTTATCCTCGCTTTTACGACAAGTTTGAGATAATTTCCTCAAATTTTTCTTGAAATCTAACATTATTCAAAAGTTTTTATCATGGTAAAAAAATCCTTTATTCAAATACTAAGGCAAGAATCTAACCAATGAAGGACCTTTGACCATAACAGGAACTTTGACAAAATAACTCTGACCAAAGTGTGATTTTGAAAAAAATAGCAGTTTTGAGCTGAAATCATTTGTTTATCAAACATTGTATACATGTATTTTATCCATTTTTCATTGGTCGAATTTCCTACCATGGGAATAGTTATCGAGTTAAAGTAAAGTTCCTTCCTTTCCTACCTTCAATTAATTCCATTAAGTGGTTAAATCTGATGCATGGCGAAAGTTTTTTCTTTGGTAAAGATTCCTTCATTGTTCAAGGTCCATTCCTTCATTATAATTATCATTCCTTCACCATAGTTCATTCTTTGGTCAAAGTTCTTGACTTCTTTAAACTTCCTTTGTTGGTCATCTATTTCTTAGTTAGAATTGCATCTTTGGTTAGAGTTATTTCCTTCATCGAATTTCCTTCTTTGGTAAAATATTCTAAAATAAATTATCATAGTTTCTTCCTTGGTTAGATCTCTTACCTGCATTAGATATCCTTCTCAAGTTAGAATTACTACCTTCTTCAAAGCTATCTTGCTAGTAAAAATCCATTCTTTGGCCAAAGTTGCTACCTTCATTAGATTTATCACCTTTAACAAGGTTCCTTCCTTCACGCATCGGCTAAAGTTACTACCTCCATCAAAGTTGCAATGTTCATCAAATTTCTTACCTTGTTTAATAAGAGTTCATGGTTCTCGCATCAAAGTCCTTATAGATCATCTTAGTCATCTTGGTCAACTTCATTAGTTTGAGTTCCTACCCTCAAAAATTTCTTTCATTGTCTAAGGCTTCCTCGAATTTCTTTCCTTGGGTTTTTGGCCTTCCTCAAAGTTCTTTCCTTTGTTTTACTTACTTTGTTAATGGCATGGATTCATTCAATTTAGGGGAAAATTGTTGTCTCGGTTGTAAAAAGGAAGAGGTAACTTATTGAAACACCTTACAAATTGATCTTAATTAATTATTTTTCATTATTAAGAAGTATTGATCTTTCATTTATATGTTTCTCTTAGACTCTATCAAATATTGTCTGATATTTCCCCATTTTATTCTCTTTTGGATGATATTACCTTATAATATATGTGTACCTTATGATTGCTTGTTAACAATCTAGATGAAACTACATATGAACCAATGGCATGGGTAAATTCATCGAACAATATCTCTAAAATAAGCTCGTCCTCTTTGTCTACCATGCTACTAAAGGTGGTGATGTAGGAAATAACTCAAATGAACTCAAAAAATTTTAAATGATATGGTATTGAATATATTTGTGCCTCTTATGAAAGAATTGCACCTCGGATCCAATGTACCAAATCGAGACTTCGAGAAATAACAATTCAAGCCACAATAATCAATGTTCATTTCCTTACATAAAACATTATAAAATTATTAGCTAAAACTCTCGTTAAATAATTCATATCACAATTTTAACTTGTCCACCTCAACCAAAGTTCTTTGCATAAGGTTGGCCAAATTTGTTCGTAAGTTTACATTGTTATTATATTCAAATGAACATAGGATTACATGCTTATTTTTATTTTTATCATTTTTATATGTTGTGTATCAATTTCATCTTTAAATAAGATCGTCGTGAAATAGATTTTTATTTTGTTTCAACAACTAAATATTTAATTACTTATGGATAACTTAGATTCTCTCAATTTAACAATTTGAG
>LPNX010293476.1:0-14325 GCA_001517045.1 Pseudotsuga menziesii
TCGAGATGAAGCTTTCCTAAAATCTGACAGTTTTATTAACAACTCCATGCACTCTTTTTCCCTATCCTTTACATGTTGAGGTATTTGGATTACCAAGGTTTGAAGAGCAGTAGTGCTCTGAAGCAAGCAGCCCAAATCAAGGATTTCACCCCACCACTATATCTGCTCATGTCTGACTTTAACATCCGAAGGATAGAAAGTTGAGAGACTAGACATGGCGGTATCACATCTATGGTTGACCCCTGCATATCAAAGAAATAACTCGTCATCTGGCTACCCTCGATAAAACTTTCCATCAAAAGAATAAATTAATCCTTTTATAGCAGTAAGAGTCATGCATGATCACATATCTCTGTAAAATCATACAAGAAACAGAACATGGCGTGCTTGAACTCCATATTCACACATGTAGATAGGAGGAAAAGATTAGTGTATCAAGTTGAACAATAGAAACAAAAAGATCACTGCATCTATTAGATCGGATGCTTAAAATATGCTACTGTGAAATACGAGAAAAACCCTCTATTTATAAAAATATGGGAGGAACCCAACATTTAAGACAGATAGATCTCTTGGTTCAAAAATTCTACTGTGAAATACAAGAGAAACCCTCTATTTATAACAATATGGAAGGAACCCAACATTTAAGACAGATAGTCTAGCTGGTATACCAACCCAGTAACTAATAATTTATCCACGAGAATATGAACACTTGCATCCTTTAAGTGCAACACAGGGAAGTATGAAATGGTGGCTAACCCTCAAAAATGGTTTCAGTTATAAATGTACCTAAAGTTGGGAGGCCATCTGCACGCGCCATCTGCAATCTGCAGGGCACATGGGAGAACTACTGACAACATCTTAAAGAAGCTGCTGGGAGGCTTTCTCTACTGGAAACATCCTAAAGAAGGGCACTGGGAGGCCATCTGCGCGCGCCATTGGCCATCAACTCCCTCGTCTCAGACCGGGCAGTTGAAGAATGTGATCGTGGCTTTTGGTGGATTCAGAAGTTTCTTTGTCAAGTGCTTGCATCCTCTTCTCTCCAGAAATAATAGTAGTTTGAAGCATTTGAATTATTTTTCAATATCCAATGGGGGTTTGTCTTCATGCAAGCAAAAGTGGAGCAAGGACGAGGTCTATCTTTCCCTCTCGCTATTTTCCATCGATCAGTACCAGAAAATAGCTCCTCTGTCTCTGCATTCATCTCACATGGACGGAATTCTGTGCAAGCAACAACCAGCCTCCTCTTTCGATGTGGGCCACCTACTCGACGGTTGGAGAGACAAATATTGGGCGAGAGCTGTCCACCCCGCAGCCTTCCTCTGCTCTCTGGTTGTAGCTGGATTTTGATCATGAAGTAGCGGATAGGCGTGGTAATAATTTTTTGCAAATTCAACCTGAGCGGACATTTTCAAATTTAAATTTGAATTTAAATTTGCCGCCTATTATGACATTCAAAATGGCATACATATTGACCATATGCATGGCCATAAAAGGACGAGGGAAAATTACTATGGCACGTTTGCCAGTTTCATAAGCAAGGACGTACACCTCTGAGTTTCAGAAGGAGGGCCCAGGCATGCTCGGGGCTTGCACAAGAAACGGACGACCGACGGAATAATGAAAGGAGAACAGAACGGAAGGGAATTTGTCGGTGAACGCTGAAGGACAAATGCATAGTTTCCGGTCGCCAGATATGGGGCCCTTATCCTACGTCCTCCTGGACCTGAAGGGACCACACCAACCAGCTGGCTTAACCAGCATGAACGTACATGCTGGATAAGCTCCCTTGTCCAGTAGCTTCGAAGTGTAAAACCTGACCAAATTGAGAATCAATAAGGGGGGGATGTGACCACTCAGGAGCTGATAAACCGTTACTGTGTGCCTGGTACTACGATGTCAGGGAAGAATATCCCCATAAAGGCAGTGGTGGATGATGCATTGTGCACTGTCCTTTTTACTATGCAAAGGCTGGCAGGAATCCAAGGCCCTCACTAGGCCTCCAACGCGTGTTTACTGTATGCCATAGAGGCTATTGAACCCATTGTCTTTAACTAGGCAGAGGGACTACTTCCGGTTTTCAAAGACCAGTTGACTAAATTTCAGCAAGGGGAATTGAAATAGTTTGGATATGGAACCATATTAGCTTGTTTCTTTTTCGAGCGGGTGCCCCACTTGAGGCCCCAAGTGATTTTTACAGAACCGAGGCCCAGAGACCCTCGTATGTTGAAGTGGGTAGAGCTTATGGCTCGTACAGGAGGTGACAGAGTTAAAGTGAAGTATGCTGTTGGATTCTTCTACTGGTTAGATGACCAGATCCTCATGATTGAGGATTACGCATTTGCGGGTACTAAATTTAGGGGTGACCTTGATCTACCACTTCCACCTAGAGAGCAGTGGGGGGACATTGGTAAGAAACAAGATTCTAAAATGTTGATTATGTTTTTGTATTTTCATGTTTTATGTTTTTTTATAAGTAGTAACAAGACCTACATTTTCTTATGCAAATGTTGGTATGGGATGACCTAGGGGATCATCCCTAATGGACAAGCGAGCGGGAGCTCGGTTTGTTCACCGAGGTGATGACTAGCTAGGAGAGCTATAGGAGAATTTGGAGAGGTTAATCCTAGACATACCAGATGCAGATATTGATGATCTCCCGATGAGGTGCCAGAGGCACACTATGGCAGTGCTGGGCCATTTCAGCTAACTGCTACTTAGAGTAGTGCCGGTGGTCATGTGTTACCATGACCATCACTAGATGATGTTTTGCACGATGTATTACTGAAATATGAGTCCGCTTCATGATTTTGTATGATGTTGTGTTTGCCTGAAATCAACTATGCTTTAGATGAGGTCTCATGACCATTTTTGTAAAAAATTATATATATATACAGACTTTGTTCCCGGTGTTTATATGTCTCAAATGGAAAATGTATTTACATGAGTTTATGTGTTATTTACTATTTATTTACAATATGATGAACCATGCTTGATTTTCAAGTTATGTATGAGAAATATACCAATCTATGATATAGTTTTCCAATGAATCAACAACTGCATTGTCTGCCCTAGGGATATGCTTGTAAGTGATAACTTCAAATGACCTTTCCAATAGACACACCCTTCAGAAGAGGTGGAGTAGTTCAGGATTTTTGATGGTATAGACCTGGTTCAAATGACAAACCACTAACTGTGATTCCATGAATACTACCAAATCATGAATGTCCCAAGATGTAGCTTCAGTCAGTAGACCTATTACTGCCTGATACTTGACGATGTTGTTGGTATATGGACCAATACAAGCTGCTCCTTAACTGACTAGATCATGTGCAGGGGAATATTGAACCCAAGCAGCTAAAGCAAGGTTTAGGGTATGACGACAAGCATCATCAGGGTGGTCCATAGGGTTTTGGTCTAGGAGTATGGTGGTGGTGCGAAGCAAGATGTAATGACGGAATTTTTGGACAGAAATGACAATGGCCAATGCTAACTTCTCCACACGTGAGTATTGAGTTTCAGAATCAAGAAGATTCCTACTGGCATAGTATATCACGTGTTCTTGGCCGTTCTGATCCTCTTGGGATAGAACCATTCCAATGGTAGTAGTAGAGGTAGCAACATATAAGAGAAAATCCTTTGAATAATCTCTAGGGTGTATCACATGTGAATGTGTCAGAGCGTGCTTACGATTATCAAAGGCTTGTCGGGCCTGGTCATCCTAGAAGAATGGAGTGTCCTTCTTGAGGAGACGCATATAACCTTGCATTTTCTAAGCAAAGTTACAAAAAAAATGACGAAGAAAGTTTGCCTTCCCTTGCAAACTTTGGAATTCAATGATGTTGGCTGGGGCAGGCAGGGGGAGTATAACATCAATTTTTAATGGATTGATCCAGATGCCATCCTTAGAAACCACGAAGCCTAAGAGACATCTCGTCTCAACGAAAAAACACATTTATCTGGGTTCAACCGTATTTTGTAATGGCGACATCTCAAGAATATGTCTCTGATAAGTTGAGGATGGTCTTCCCATTACTGTGAATGCGCAGGGAGCTCATACAGGTACAACTCCATGATGTTCTTAATGTCATGAAATGCATAGGACTTGGCACACTGGAATGTGGGTCCAGCGTTCTTAAGGCCAAAGGGTAATTTCCTATAGGCGAAGGTTCCCCATAGGCATAGAAATTCCCTCTTGTGCTGATCAACAGGAAATATCTTAATCTTATTCTAGCTAGAAAAGCCATCCATGAATGAGAAGATGACACTTCCGACACAGTTGTCGATATTCTGATTGATATGTGGAGTTGGAAAATTGTCCACAGTTGTCGATATTCTGATTGATATGTGGAGTTCGTTTTCCCTAAGTTTTGGTTCACCCGAAACTTCACTAACTCCTATCGGTTCAAAAGAACTGTCTATGTCTAATCTCCGCCTTTGAGGGGGAGGTGGAGGTTCCAATGTGATGAGTGAAGGAAGGTTTTTCAACCTTCATGACCTTCTGGTAGATTGGTCCTCCATGATTGTAAATTTGACTCTTCACACCCTAAGGTCAGCTAAAAACACAGACAAACCACAGAGCAATCACTACAAAAATTTCCTAAAGTTTCAACAATCACAAGGGGTATAAGATATGCTTTCCTGAAGAAAGTTGAGAGATAGTTTCTTGGCGTCCTTGAAGAGATTCTTAGGCACAAGTAGAGGAATCACCCACCACTCTCCTACACATTCAACAAGGGTTACCTTCCAAGCATGTCCAAGGTGAACTGGAAACAACCTTCCGATTTACCTGTGTATAAACCTTAGATGTCCAAGAGGCTAGAGGCTACCTTAACTATATCAACAGTCTGGGGGGGTAGTCGCAAGCCTGATTCATACGCATGGGCAAGGTAGAAAATCCTGAAACTCTTTCTAGGACAGAATCCCTAGATGCATAAAAACCTTGGTCTACGTTTTGACAAGGAATTAGAGGGTTATCTCCTAAGTCCAATGCCTCCACGCAGCCTCGTGCTTAACTCCCATTTGAGAGGAGCTTCCCAGATGCTATCAACACAAAGAAGGAGTTACCTATCAATTGGCCAACTACGTCTGAATTTAAGTACTTATGGGGAGTTTACACTTCCTATCCCACAAGTCTAGCCTAAGCTAGTAGGTTTATGACCCTATAAAACAAAACTTACTAATAAATTTTAAATTATAGCGTTCATTTTAAGGGTTGTTCTTAATCAAAAGGTAAGTGGTGTGAATGACTATGATATTATAGACTTGATAAGAAAAGTAAAACAAGTGTATAAATGAATTCCAAAGCAAATTATCACTACTTAAAACAAGCTTCTTTTTCTTTTTTGTAAATATGAACTAATGAAAATGCAACTAGGAAAGAGAAAACTAAGACTTATTTTTGTAATTTTTGATATTTTATTTAAAAACTGAAATTAAAATACCATATGCAATTCAAATGCAAATGTTTCCAATGCTTTTCTTTTCACTTTTCAAATTCTTCAAAAGTTACTATGCATTTAAATGCAAAATGTTCTTGAGTATGCTTGAATAATCAAACTATATAAAGCAAACAAAATGAAGTAAAACAGACTTTTAAGAACCAAAGATCAACCACCTAAGGAAGAAACTTGGAACAAACCTAGCTTGGGAAGACACAATGGATAAAAACCATTGAAATCAATAAAAGGCAAGTGACAAACTGACACTACTTGGAAATAGTACGGATACACAGTATCTAGAACCCTGATCACTGATTTAGACACACAGCACTTGGACCTATCACCCAACAGGAAAATCCACCTCAAATTGCTTAAAGAAAGAAAATCCAACCAACAAAAAAAACTCAAGGGCTTACTGAAAAGCACGAAGTATGGTTAACAGGGCTTTCAAACTTACAGTGAAATCCTAGTACTAGAAAACCACAAAGCAAGACAAAAATAAAAAAAAGACAGGGACACGCAACCCTACCCAAAAATTTTGTTGTCAAGGTATGTACGCGACTATCTAGTTGAGCAACCCGCGTACTGTATGCGACTGTTCAATATAGCAACCCATGTATACAAGTCTCTGTACGTGATTATGTAGCAAAGCAACCTGCATACAGGAGTGAAATTTTTCAAAAAAAGAAAAATTATAAAGGTCTCAAAAACACTACTGCAAGTCCAAACCAAGACATAAAAATACACACTAAATCAAAACAAAGACTGGGCAAGGATCTACAGGACTAACCCACAGCAGGCTGGACACCCCAGCGGAGTCGCCAGTTCTGTTGTTCAAGATTAAACACCCTTGTAACCTAGGGTCTGGGGTTATCAACTTACTACTAACCTTGCAGACAATTAGCTTTAATAGAGAACAGAAAGGAAATAATAAGAATGTCTTGACTTACCTGATTATTGACGGTTGATCCAAGCTTGATCTTCTTCCACTCCTCTTCTCTCCAAAGCTTCCAGGGATGCACTTCCTTCACCTACAAAGAGAAAATTCTCCAAGTACAATATTATACATGTATATATGAGAGGTTAGATGAACAATATATCCAGTACATAATCAATTCATTAAACCATGATACATGAAAGAGACTCAACACAATGTTGGAAGAATAATTCTCTTTATTAACAATTAGTGAATGAGATAAGAGTACAACCCAGCTTCTAAGACAAGGACTCCTTTGCAACCAAAGGACTCTGAGTTCTGCTACTCCAAGACTTCTGAAGATATATCACCAGCATAACTTTGCTCTCCAAACTTGATTAATTAATGCTCTCCTCAAGGCCTCTATTTATACTTTGGGAAATATAGTGGTTTCAAAGGTTGAGGAGGTTGAAACAGTTAGGATAGTTAATAATTAGGGCCAAACTAATCTCCATTAATCGTGATTTATATTTTTAATGTCGAATCAAGATGTACACGACTATTAATATAGGAAACCCACGTATGACACGCGGGTTGCTTAAAGGAAACCCGTGTACGCTGATGTACGCGGGTTACAATGCAAATAGTCACGTACAGTATGTGAGTTGTCAATGGAAACAGTCGCGTACGTATGCGAGTTGCAATGAAGATAGTCGCGTACGCAACTCAACACTTAGAAAAATAATATGGCTAACTGGTTCAAGGGTAAATGCACCCCAAGTCATGCCCATCTTTAGTGTTTTGGAAAACTTCAATCCTAAGATGTCCTTTTGTGTACCAACATAAGGAAAGTCGACACTCGGACGGAGAAGTTCCATTAGGGTTGATAACATCATTGTGATAAATGTGGTCTTTTTGAAAAAGATTGCAGATTTATTAAATAAAGTTGTTTTTAACCTACAATCCATAAAACATAAAGAAGTATTGAAAGGTTCGCTGATAAGTGTTTATTAAATAAAGTTGTTCTTAAAATCTTTAAGATTTCAAAATTTAAATCTGCAAATTTAGATCAATGAAAGATTGAATATCATTGAACAAATTGTTATAAGTATAATTTAACCTTTACACAATTCTAACGTGAATGTTTTTTAAACTATCTTTCGCAGTCCGAAATTTTGTTCTCTAAAATATGTTTTGTTATTTAAAATGTGCATCCTAAATAGCTCAAATTTGGGTGAAAATTTTGAGAAAACAAAACCGTCCAAATTGCTCTGTTTATGATTCTGAAAACAAAGATTTTCGTTTCCCGTTGAATGCAGCAACAAACAAGTAGATTCATTCAGTAATTCATGTTCTCCATGAGATTTACATGCTCCTGTTTCATAAGCTATAGCTTTAAATATCATGGCTTACTTCAAGGCAACTCAATCTTTTTTGGCATTGTTTTTAATAATGACAGCAGCAAGCAGCTTTTCCCCATATAAGAATGGAGATTATGGAGATGCCTATGATCGATAACTTGCAGTTCAAGAGCCCGGAGACACTGTATTTGAACCAGAGTTACAATGAGCGCATAAGGCCGCTGCTCGATGCTGTGGACACGCTTCGCAACCTCGGAGTAGTGAAAGAGGGTATCTGGCTACCCACTATTGTTGTTATTGGTGATCAATCCTCAGGGAAATCTAGTGTACTGGAATCCCTTGCCGGGATTAGCCTCCCTACGGGGCAAGGGATTTGTACAAGACTCCCACTTATTATGCGATTGCAAAACTGCAAATCTCATGAATGTGAAATTTTGATCGAGTACAATGGAAAGCAAAAGAAAATTTCAGAAAGAGAGATAAAAGATACACTCGATACAGTTACAGAAGAGATTGCAGGAAGCGACAAGGGTATAAGTGATACGCCGGTGACACTCCATGTTAAGAAGATGAATGCTCCAGATTTGACCATGGTTGATTTACCAGGGATAACGAGGGTCCCTGTGCATGGGCAGCCACGAGATATCTACGAACAGGTTGCAAATATAATTAAGCAATACATTTCCCCAAAGAGAGCATCATTCTGAATGTGTTATCTGCTACTGTAGATTTCCCCACCTGTGAGTCCATAAGAATGTCTCAGGATGTTGATCAACACGGTGAAATAACATTGGCCGTGGTAACTAAAGTTGACAGAGCTCCTAAAGGGCTCCTGGAGAAAGTAACAAGGGACGCTGTAAATATTGGTCATGGGTATGTTTGTGTGCGAAATAGACTAGGGATTGAATCTAATGCAGAAGCAAGACGGAGAGAAAGAGATTTGTTTAGAACAAATCCTGATCTTTCAAGTATTGATAAATCCATGGTTGGAATACCAATATTGGCCGAAAAGCTTATGCAGATTCAAGCAATGGGAATCCGTAATTGCCTTCCTGATATTGTTAAAAAAATCGAATCCACACTCTCCAAGAGGCAGTCAAAGCTTGCGGCATTGCCTAGGCGTTTCTCTTCGTCAGCAGATGCAATGCTTGAGATTATGAAAGTTATGGATGGCATCAAAGATATGCTAAACAGGATTACTATACTGGGGAACTTTGAAGAGTTTGAGGGTGAGTTTGATATGAATTGCACTGCTTGCTTAAACAGATTGTTCAAGGCTTATTCTCATGATCTGCTCAAAGTAACTGCAGTATCAAGAGACAATTTTCTGTCCGAGGAAATAAAGTTACTGGGAGAAGCACAGGGCATCACTCTTCAAAACTTCTTACCTCATCCTGTTTTTGTAAACTTGCTGAAGAGTAATATTGATTCTGTGTCAGAAACAAGCAGATCCTTAGCAATCCATGTGTGCGAGTATTTGGACAAAATTATAAGTCGTGTGATTGATCTTCAAACACAAAGCTATCCGAAGTTGCAGTCAGTATCAAGGAGAGCTTTTCAAGGTCTCATTGGCAGAAAAAAACATGAATGCATTAAGTATGTTGAGGAAATGATGGAAATGGAGAAGATTATAGTTTTCACCTTGAGTCCAAACTACTCCGAATCCTTATTTAAATTGCAGGAAACGAAGAAAGAATTCATTACCGCTTTAAAAAACAACAAGTCTGAGAATATTTATATTGAAGGCATTGGAGAAATTAATCCGTACAAACTGCTAAAGATCAGCAATGGCAAGATCGAGGCGGCTTTTGTGCCAAAGATCAGCAATGGCGAGATCAAAGCGGCTTTTGTGCAAAAGGCCAGCAATGGCGAGATCGAGGCGGCTTTTGTGCCAAAGTTCAGCAATGGCGAGCTCGAGGCGGCTTTTGAGTTGAAGATTAGCCTCATTGCTTACTGGAATGTGGTAAGGCAGAGGCTGGCTGATCAGATTCCACTCCATCTACGGTTTATCTTTCACAAATTGGTTCAAAATGACATTGTTGCTGAGATTGTGAAGGAAGTGACTGCGCCAGGATTGAATATGATGGAGCATGTGCTTGAAGAAAGTCCAATAATAGCTACCAAGCGAAATAACCTGAATAATAGCGTTGAACGATTGAGGCAGTCCAAATCTGCTCTGTCCAAAATCCTTGATGGAGTCAATGATAATGCTCAAGTATGATTTAACATAGCCTGAGTAATCCCCCGTTGAATGGTTGAGGCAGTCCAAATCTGATCTGTCGAAGCTCCTTGATGGCTCTTAGGAGATTATTTTCATATGGCACTCACATGAAGTTTTTTAGCATATTTTATGACATGTAGCTGATAGTTGGGTAAATGGTAAAGATTTGGAGTTTTTGGTTTTCTTTCACATCAATTTTGTGATTTTTTTTTAAGGATGCATCAAAACATAATAGATTCAAATATTTATCTTTATTTGTTTATTTGCTACATATTTATTGATGTTAATATAATAACTAAAAAGAGGGTTATTATTATGTTTACCAGTTTCAAATTTTCATGTATTCTAACATTATTACAATTTGACTTTCTTGATTTAGAAGGTTATTATAATTATTTTTAAGTATACAAAACATTATGGGTTAAAATATTTATGTTTACTTTTATTTATTTGCTAAATATTTATAATATCTATATAATTACTTTTATTAAAAAATAGGAGTTAATATAATGTATTTTTCTTTGTATTGAGAAATAATAGAAAGTTAGAATTTGAAAATAAAATTGAATATTTTATTTTATTTCAATTATGTATGAGCGTAATTATCGTGAATACTTGATACTATATGATTGGGAAAAATGAAGGATGCTTGATATTAGATGACTTTTATTTAAGTTTATTGATTATTTGTGGATAGACAAGTCTAATCAAAATTTCAGCTTAAGGCAGATGAGTGTTTTTTAATCCCTGCTTAAGGATGTGCGGAGGGGATGGAGGGATGTACTAGTTTGGCATTTATTTTAATGAATATTAGTCAAGCACACACAGATCTAATGACCTAGATTTGTTTTGGTATTTATTTTAATGAATATAAGTCAAGCACACACAGATCTAACGACCTAGATTTGTTGTGGGTTAAGAGGTAAAGAGTTAGAGGTTAGCAAAGCACCTTTAGTCATTTTTTTTCTTGTAATCTACATATAGTACATCTTTACATTGATAAACAAGAGTTTTATAATTAAGTTGAAGTTTTTTTGGCATAATTAACGTGTCTGTGTCTTAGAATTGGTATTCTCTTTATATTCGATCATGTGGCTATCTGAAAATCTATACTTTAAACTTCTTTGTTTTACTTTTGTTTATTTGCTAAATAGATGTTAATATAATTACTTTTATTAAAAAAAAGGTTATTATTATGTTTACCAGTATCAAATTTCCATGTGTTCCAAACATTATTACACTTTAACTTCCTTTGTTTAAAACACTATTATAACTTTGTTTGTAACCTTTTTTTAAGGATGCAAAACATTATGGGTTCATATCTTTATCTTTACCTTTGATATTAATATAATTACGTTTATTGAAAAAGAGGGTTATTATTATGCTTTAAAGTTAATGGTGTATAGAAGAAAGTTAGAATTTCAAAATTAAATTGAAAATTTCATTTTATTTCATTTATGTATGATCTTCATTTTATTCCATTATTCTCCATCCGAGATGGGTTTAGTAGCCACCGTTTTACTTGCTCTAGTATTTACTGGGTCTATTCAACTACAGTCCAGTCAATTTTAGACATGCTCTTACTTACGTAAATTAAGCATTTGAGGAGCTGGATTATTTGTTTTTGCTCACCATTTTTAGTAAGATTGACCTATTTTCCCGACCATTCGCACCGATCGGATGGCCGGCAACATCGGATGTGACCGTTCACGCGAGCCAGGTCGTCCGATCGGTGCAAATGGTCGGTTAAATAGTTTACTCCTTTTTAGTATTCTGTTGGGAGTCCCCGGGAGATTAGGAAGGATATTAGATGGCTTTTATTTAAGTTTAGTGATTATTCGTGGAGAGACAACTCCAATTAAAATTTTACCCTAAGGGCGATGACATTTTTTTAATCCCTACTTAAGGATGTGAGGCGAGGATGCATTGATTTGGCATATACTTCAATGAAGATTTTAGGAGCACATAGATCTAATGGTCCATATTTGTTGTGCGTTAGAGGTAAAGGGTTAGAAGTCAACAAAGCAATTACAATCATTGTTTTTCTCCTGATGTATACATAGTCCATCCTTACCTTGATAAAAAAAATTTTTATAATAATGTATACATAGTCCATCCTTACCTTGATAAACAAAAGTTTTATAGTAGGTTCAATTTTTCTGGTTGTAACATGTCTCGCAATTGGTATTTTCCCTCTATTGGATGATCTGGTTGCTTGAAAGGCCTTCTTGAAAATCTATATGTTGAACTTCTTTGTTTTATTGCTGAAAATTGGAAGGGGCTTTCAACTCACATGCAAAATTATACTCCTTTGTTGATGTAAATTCTTTCAACAACAAAGATTTGGAAAGTGTATCAAATGCTTCCTTCTATGGAATAATTTATCCTTCATCAAAGGATTTGAATAGTCTAAGAAGCTTGGAAGTGCCACCAAATATTATTTAATTTATGAATCTACTTGGAAGGAAATTATGAATTTAGATTCTCAAGAAGGTTGAATCAATATCCTAAAATTACAAAACTTTCTGTCTTAAATTTTGTTGAGTGAATCTTGCATGTAGTATTAGACTCAACAAGCAATAAGATTTTTATCAACATCGCACATTTTTTGGACTATTCTTGTGCAAGTAACTACATATGGCTTGGACAAGGTAGGGATGTAGGCCAATTGGAAATTGCACATTGTGTTAAGGCATACAGACTATTATGCAAGTCACTGGTTTGAGTCTCGACGAAACACGTGTGAAGGTTGATCCCTCAGCTGGTCGCACCTAGGGGTTATAGTGGTAGCTGTTGGAATCGACTCTGTGTTACACAAGTACAAGTTTGGTACCATTGTTGATTCCCCTTGTACACACAAAATAAAACCTACATCTGGCTTAAACAACTTAACAGTATTTGCAAGAATATTCCCCGTGTAGTTGAAGGTGGAAATATCATCAAGGAATGAGGCTCTCAAAATTTTATCCTTCCTACTTCCATGAGTAACTGGGCCAAGTTGATGGAAAGGAATCCATGGAATACTATGTGATTTTCAACCCTCTTTGAATATTTCCTTACATTAAAAACTTGTGCAAGAGGTTTGATGTATTCAGTTAAAGATTTGGTTTCATTCTTTCAAAGACACCTTCATGTAGTAGATATTCCATAACTATTTTCTTTGAAAACCAATCTTCATGTTGTTTCCCATGATCTAATAAAGGAGAATGATTTTATTCTACCACATTGTATCTCTCACACTCTCTCACTCCCCTACTCCTCTAGCTATACCTAACCTCGATTCCCCCTCTCTTACTCTGTGCTCCTCTCCCTAACCCTTAATAAACCATTTTCTCACTCACTTTCCCTCTTTCTCCACTTACCCCCAATCTCCTAACACCCCTCTCGGTATCTACCTCTAACCCCTTAACTCTCTCTCTCTTTCTCTCTCTCTCTCTCTCTCTCTCTCTCTATGAACCTCGAACCCCCCCTCTTTCTCTCCATCTCTCTCTCTCCTCCTCTCCTCCCTTTCCTCTCCCTCTCTCTATAACCCAAACACCCACACTCCACACCTATACCCCTCTTTCTCCCTAATCGCTGTAAGTTCCTCCCCAAACCCCTAACCTCTCCAAAATTTTGATGTTATAATCACCAAACCAAGCAATATAGTTGTATTGTTAAATATCGTGTGTGCATGTTAGTGAACAAAAATACGTACGTGTTATGGTGAAAAAATGCATATATGTTATGATTACATATGTTGCTAACTCCTCAATGACACCTATTACATCTCCTTTACAACACCTAAAGGCCCCCACGTTGATCTACCTCCATACAACCCCTAACACCCCACCTCCTCTCTCTCTCTCTCTCACACACACACACATCCGTATGTCTCCCCCTACCACTAACACCCCCCTACTCTCTCTTACACACACACATCCATATGTATCCCCCTACTAATAACACTCCCCATCCCATCTCTCTCACACACACCCACAAATATCCCTATGTCTCCCCCCTACCACTAACACCACCCTCCTCTCTCTCTCTCTCTCTCTCTCTCTCTCTCCATATTCCCATTAACTTAGAATAACCTCCCCTATTCCCCCCAACTCTTTCTGACCCCACCTCCTGCTCTTCCTAGCTCTAACAACACCTCCTCCTCCTCTATCTCTCTTCCCCCCTCTTCTCCAATACCTCTCCCTCTCTCTCTAACTGAAAAAACCCACACTCCACACCTATACTCCCCTTTCTCTCTAATCACCTTAAGTTCCTCCCCAAACCCCTAATCCCCCCCCTAACTCTTACTAACCAATTCTCCACTCTCTCTCACTCCCCAACTCATCCAACTACACCTAACCCCCAACCCTATATATTCCCCAACTCTCTCTCTCTCTCTCTTTC
>LPNX010293476.1:14543-72884 GCA_001517045.1 Pseudotsuga menziesii
AATATCTTTAAACATTTAGCATCATTTCATCATAACCATGGAATTAGAATAACTAAAAGAACGACAAGCATAGAAACACACAAAAAACAAAAAAGATTTATCCCGAGAAAACACAAGGGAGAAAACCCAACAAAACTTCCTCAATATAGAATTTAACCAAGTACAATGAATAACCCTAAGAACAAGGCTAATAAATTCCTCTCTCTAATAGACCTCTTCACTCTCTCTCTCTTTCACACCTGCTTGAGTGAGATATGTGTCTAAATGAGGGATGTGCTTCACCTATTTATACTCATCATGTGAGTGACATCATAACTTAAATAGGTCGACATGTTTCTCTAAATAGGGCCACCCTACCTAGGGAGACTCAAAATAACATTTATATAATATTTTCTGGGTATTATTGCATCAACTTACAATGAAGGTTTTACCTCATGAATTTTACCTAACCAATTACATATAGGACATCTCCTGAAGGAGGAATAATAATAATATAATAAAAGTTCAATAGAATATATTTTGAAGTTACATTTCTTTAACACTCCCTCTTAATAAGGAAGGTATTCTACAACGTCATCAACAACAACAACAAATGTACAACTAACTGGTGAATCTATATGTCATAGAATTTTTGGAGCAACAACAAAATAATGGAACATCATCATGATCATCCAGAAAATCATCAGCATGTAATTTTGTAACTACTGGAACATCATCATCATCATCTGGAACATCATCAACTTGTAATTGTTGGAACACCATCGTCATTAGGAACATCATCAACATGTATCTGCTAGAAAATAATCAACATCATCGGGAGCAACTATATAGTGGGCGCTGTGGTAGATCAAACAATCCTTGTTTGAAACGCTAATCCTTTTCGACCAAACAATACTAGTCATACATACCAATCTACCTAGGGACCAAATAGGCCTTCTTTGACTTGCTAATCCTTTCAGACCAAATAAGCCTATCCAGACATACCAATCCCCCTAGGATCAAACATGCCTTGTCAACATAGACATACCAATCCTATTGGGGTCAAACATGTTGGAAAATCAAGTATTACCAATAGGGGGGTGAATTAGTATTAGATATTTCTTTAACTTTATCAGCTTATTTAAAAACAAAAACAACAATAGAAATAGAACACATAATTTTATCGTGGAAACCTAACCAGAAAAAACCACAAAAACTTTCTATTAATGAAAAATTATATTTACAAGTATTTTTCAAGCACCAACTTGCTAGATGCTACAACACCCAATATTTTCAGCTACAACTGAATGATGCACTGATGCCCTGTTTACCATCAATGACTAGAAGGAAGCTATGACTTCCTACAGGATTTTATTTTCCTGCCCTTGCCCCTCCCTACCACCCTTAGATGATTATGTGTTCTTTGTTTCCTATACACTTTATGATTTGTAATCTCTGTGTACAAAGACACTTTATTTGAAATGCTAAATCCTTATTTATATACCTTCAATCGTGCCTCTTTCCTAATAGTCACAACTCTTCATCGTGACCGTTTACAAATAAAACTAACTTAGAATTACCTTGTCTATTTAAAATTGCAAGTTTTAATAGTATCATTATGAAATATTTCAACTTCACAATCCCGACATATATAGGTCAACTTCTGAACCTTTCTATCCTTTGATTTACAATATGTCACCAATTCTGAATCTGACTAATCAATTTTGATGTTGATAATCAACCACAAAAATATATTGTGTATTCCAACGTTTCTGACTCCACCATTTCGACTTTGACTTTGTCAAGTTTTTTGTCGAATTGAACTATGTTAATTCTGACATGTATCGATCTCGATGTCAAACTTGACTCTAGCAAATTTGACTTGCTAATTCAATGCCGAACTCGAACTCTGACTCTGACTTGTATGTGGCTTTGACTTGTGACTTTGGATTTGAGACCGTCGACTCTGACTTTGACTCAACTGAAAATGGTAGACAAGCGGTCGATTTCGACTGAAAATGGTCGACAATAGGTCAACTAGGTCAACTTCGAATGTCAATGGTTGACAATAAATCGACTAGGTCAACTTCGAATTCAACTGACAATGGTTGATAATAGGTCAACTAGGTCAACATCATCTTTCAATAGCCGAAAATAGGTCGACTAGGTTGACTTCGACTTCGACTGACAATGGTCAATAATAGGTTGACTATGTCAACTTCATCTGTCGATGGTCGACAATATGTCAACTAGGTCAACTTGGACTATCAATAGTTGACAATAGGTTGACTAGGTTGACTTCAACTTACAGATTCTTGACTATAATACAATAAGTAAACAAGAAAATTCAATACTTTCGACTTGTTATCCTTTACCTTTGTTATTAATGAACTTCTTTGACATCAACGACAATCATACCCAACAAAACATGCCTTGTTAGGATGATATACTGATCCTAGAATGAGTTTCCACACTATGGCTCTAGGAAACCACATCATCAGCATCATCATCACTCCATTTTATGAGGGAGGTCCTTTCAGAATATGCCAAGATTATCTTAAACATAATAAAACTTTATTCGAGACAGAGGCTTAGTCAACACATCAATAACGTTTTCCTTTGAAGGAACATACTAGAGATCTACAACTCCCTTCTGCACCATATCTCATATGTAGTGATATCAGATCTCATTGTGTTTTATCTAAGTAAATATTCTTTGAGTGTTATGGATGAACAATCATCACTTGTTATTCATCATTCTTCTCTTCTAGGTGATTGCACACGGTCTATCCTACAAATCAAATTCAGTTGCATGATTATAAAATGTTCATAATCTTCAATTCATAATGACAAATTCTAATGCATAAAGACATATGTCACACAATCATGCAACTATTTTAGCCAATTATTCAACACAACATTAATCCATATGTCATATACATACAATAACTTTATAGATTCCTTCCGTCTCTACCAGAACATTATTAAGAGCATGCACTACTCCCAATACGCTAGCAAAGAAATTTCATTCTAGATAAGTAGCAATGGAATGTTGTGCAACACCACAGACCACTTATCCATCAAATGCATTTTAGTAGTATACTAGCATAATACATTTATTTGAACATAACATTGCCATTTAAGAAACTATAAATATAGGAAATGGAAATGGAAATCCAAATACTTATCTTTGTTTGTTTAGTACACTCCCTCTTGATCTTTGTCTCCTTATAGGAATTACTTGAGTCTCTGATAGTGTGATATTCTCCATTATGCGATTCTGAGGACCTGTTCCTATCTTACTCATTATCGACGATGAAGAGAAAGTCTTCTACACCATAGATCACTAGGAACTGTGTACTGGTGCTTAATTTCAGTGTCCCTTCTTCTTGATCACTAATCACACTTGCATCCCTTATTCAATTTCTGAAATGGATAATATGTTCTTCCATATTCATGGTTTGAATCCTTTTGGATCAAAATACATATTCCTCATCACTTGAGGAATCTTCCCTTGCTTTCTTCTCAGTTGGTTCTTCATAGATGGAAAGTTCTACATCAATGATGTATTATAGCAATGCCACGTAACTGGAATGTGTATGAGTCCTATTTATTTCTATGGAAGTCTTGTTTGGATGACCATACTCTTTTGCATATTGAATGATCTCTTGTTTTCAAGCTTGTCTTCTATTGTGGGTGTTTTCCTCTCGGGGTTGATCTATAGGTATTTGTAGCTCGGTCATATCATGGTCGTCATGTTCTTCTGGAGTCCCTTCTTCTATAATTATTCCTTTGACTATGGGAGATCCAGATTCTTCTCCGCGTGCTTCAATTTGTCACTGCATACCGGGTTCTCGGACAACTTCATGCAACTCTCATTGTCATAGTACACATAAGTAATCTCTAACTCAATATCAAGTAATCCCAAAAGAAGCTTCCAAATCCACACTACCTCACAACTTGCTAAACAAGATGCAATATACTCTACCTTCACTGTAGTCAGTGCTACACCTGTCTCATTCTTGTTGAACAAAGAAATCATGTTGAAACTGAAGATGAAACAACACCCTAAAGTGCTCTTCCTATTTGTAGCACTACCAGTCCAATTGGATCCATTATATCCCTGCCAACATATCCTCCGATCTCTCTCATATCTGAGGCCATACTCAATTGTACCCTTTAAGTACCTCAACACGTGCTTTGTTGCAACTATGTGAAGATGTCTTCTCTCCACCATGTAGTGACTTAAAGTATTCACTGTAAAGCATATATTTGGACTTTTTTTCATCAAGTACATCAAAGAACTAATCATATTCCTGTAAACTATGGCATAAAATTCCTCTGAAGTAAGATTCACACAACTCCAAGTTCGATGGCATCGGTGTAACCTTGCATTCAAACATCTCAAACCTCTTCTCGATTGCATATTTTCCTTAGCTAAGGAAAATATCCTCTGGATCTTGTCACACCTCTAATCCCAAGAATCATGTCAAGATTCTCAAATTCTGATATCTACTATAGTCACTCCCTTTGAAGTAGGGCACCATCCTCCCTCTACATCTTGTACTCTCTGCATCGAACATTCTACATTAAAGTGACTAGTAGCCTCCTCTATTGTTGATATTCTATGTATCCATCTATGTGAACTCTCAAGGTCACTGGATACCAAGATTATTCATCTCAAATTTGTTGCAAGTTCCTCTTCCTCCCATCTATGATCTTCTCATCCTTTGTAGGATTCCATCCTGTTGGGCCTGGGATAGAAGGGAAGAATTCATATGGAATTCTGCCTGAGTAAGGGAAAAAGAGTACCAGGAAGAAGAAAAAGGAGCTGTGACATAGAAACAACATCAAGGGAAGAGGGGAGGATGCTGCAAAATAAGAAGGAAGAAAAGGATAAAGGAAAAGAGAAGGCGTGGGACGAGGAGGCTACACCAATTTTGTAAGCTACGACGGAAGGACAGAACAATAGATATGATGACATGGAAAAATATTCGCAAAAGTAGGCATGCAGATAAGGTAACATCCCGAAAGTGACAGTAAAGCATGATGCAAAGAAGCACCATCCCTTAGCGATCGTGGGTATGAGATTGGATGGAGCCGAAAGAAACCACACGCATAAAGGAATTTTCGTAAGTTAGTCCGATAGTGCCTCTTTGGTCATATTTTGATAGAATAGAAAAGACATCCTGTGGGCTGATGATAGTAAGTCAGTTGAGATAGCAACTGTAGATGAGTCTGTTAGAGTCTATGTCTAGTCATGTTTTGAGTCTATAACAAGCATGAATGGGAATATATTGAGTCTTTAATAAGGATATAAAAGGAGAAACCCAAGTTGTACATGGGTTAGCTGGTCAGTCAATTAGCCTATTATCTAGTTCTTGTTTAGATGCTTTTTGAGCTGAGTAGAGGATACAATAGTTTTGAGTAGGTAACTCTGGATCGCTGAGTGCATCAGAGTAAGTGGATCTACAACTAAGTGCACAGATAGATAGAGAAGGTTGAGTCTATCCAGGCTGTGTGCAAATCGCTGAGTAGGAATAGAGTAGACTGATAAAGATAGAGAAGAACATAGAGCATGAGAGGGTAGAGATAGAAAAGAAGATCTTGAACAAAGTCTGTAGCTCTATGTACAGACAAAAGGTGCATCTATTTTCTCATTCCAATTCCAAATGAAGAACACCTTGTGGTTTTTTCCCGAATGGGTTTCCACGTTACATGCTGTGTATATGTGTGAATGTTGAGTATCTTAGACAAGTGCCTATTTAATGTGTTTGAATGATTGATTGGTTATTGTGTTTTGAAGAGATAACTATATGAACGTTGTATTTCAAGTAATGAATATATCTGTGATGACTATTCATTGTGCATTTGCTTAACATTTCAAAACTAAAGGTGAGTAATACTTCCGCATTGATATCCAAAGTGTAAACCACCAACCCACCCTCTTGGTCTTCACTGGAAACCTTGGCGTAGGGTCAAGGACTTAATCACCCTCTTGCACAAACTGCAGAAACATGGTTCTGGAAGTTACCCATAAGAATTGAGATATATCAGGTGAGACAACATCTGTGTCATAGGTGCTACCAGCTGGGCTCTGCTCCATCGGGTCAATATCTTTGGATTTTTTGCACTGACCAGAGAGAGGGTACTGAACCTAGGTCATAGGGGATAAAAATCCAACAAATGGTTCCATTGCTGGGACACTAAAAGTGTGTGGTGAGGGACATGTTTTGGCATCCTACAAAACCGGAGATCCAAAGTTAGGTGGACGCAAAAGAGCTAGAGTTTGCACAGAAAGAAAGTGAAGGATATCGGTGGACATTGGTGGAGTGGTTATAATGGTACATATATTCATACATCCATGATATTTTCTTTGCCAAGTTCCCCATTTTTTTGTATGAATGGTTTTCCAAGTTGACAACCCAGAAAAAGAATTTTTAAGGAGGAGAACCAACAGAGTGGACTCTGTTCTTGATTGAGCGGATGAAAAGAATCACAACCCTATATCAAGGGTTGTGGACTTCTTGGTAGAGAGTATCATAGAGGGATATATCATTGATTTCTCTATTTACATGATAAGCTCATACAGCGAGGCCAAGAGAAAATTTTTCCAAGGACCATGTAGTTGATACCTCTAATCTTGGAAGACATGGATTGAAATGCTCATATACGAAAAGGGCATTTGGTGAATGATAGACTGAGAAGCAAAGGGTGGCTATGTCTTAACAAAACCATGAAGTGAGATGTTCCCAGGAGAAGGTGGAACTGAACTAGAATCTGGATTTTTGAGAAGCAGAAGGAGATTTAGGTCCGATAAAAGATGAAAAACTCTGTTTGAAAGAAGCAGTGCAACACATAGCAAGAAGAAGAAGGCTATGAGTTTACATTGTACTTAGACGAAGGCTCATGTGATGAGGAAGAAGAGTAACAATGAATCTCAGAAGCAAACGAAGAATTCGAGTAGTCGACTAAAGCTCTGGAACCAGAACATGTACTTAACTCGCTAACGGAGCCAGAGGTAAGAACCGTCTCCAAGTATTTCTGCAAATACGAGTAGTACTAATGCTGGAAATAGAGGACAAGGAAGTCCGACTAGTACACATTTTGTTCCTATTGTACCACCATTTAATATAGTACCGATCAACCCAATGGATGGAACTGACATTAAGCTCCCAATATTCAATGGGAATGGTCTGGAAGACCCCGAACAACATTGGTTTCTATGTGATGCCGTATGGACTGTACGACAGATCTAAGACAAGAAAATCAAGAAAGCATAGATGATTACGACTCTATGAGGTCGTACGCTAGAATGGTATATGAAGTTCTCCATAGTACTAGTGGGAGTGGTCTCGAAGACACTTAATGAGAATAGACTCGGGTTAATTGATGAATTTAAGAAACTGAAGTCTGAGTCACAATGCATAACTGAGATCAAGGAGATTAAGCAGCTACCGACAGAGTCTGTTTGGGATTTTGATCAGAGATTTAAGACGTTAATGACCAAGGTCAGTTTTCAAATGTCGAATTTACAACACAAGGAATGGTTCACTGTCTCCTTGTTGCCTCACATCTGAACATAGTTGATGCAACAGAAACTCATGTCTTAGATAGAGGATGTGGAGATAGCCATGAAGTTAGAAGCCTCACCAGTTGGAGACACTGGCTCGGACATGATGCAAATTCAGTCGCAGCTAACCAATCTTATGGTGCAACTTCAGGACATAAAACGAGGCAAATAAGTTCAGGAGGAACCATGGTGTACTAGGTGTAGAACATATGGGAACCATAAGGATAATTTCTCGATGCTCATGAATTATGGTGAAGCAGGTGTGATGAACCCATTAAACACCCAAGGAATTCCTTGGTGTAGAGTATGCCAGACTAGAGATCACAAGTATGAGGGATGTCTGTACTTGCAAAAGATTATAAGTGCTCCTGCTAGTCTATATTGTAAGTTTTTTAAATCAGTAGGGCATGATGAAAAGGATTACAGAGCCTTCCAGCTGCTCTAGGAGAAAACAATGGATACCTACCTAATGAAGAATGAGGAACAAATGTGAGCTGAGCAAGCGTAACCTCAATATCATCCTACGTAGTTTCAACAACAATATACTCAACCACAATAACAACCAAAGAAGTATCCTCAACAACAACAATACCCTACATTGGAAAAAAGAATTCCATGTTCATGTAGATGCATCTTCCATGGTGCTAGGAGTAGTATTGACACAACTGGGAGAAGGAGATATTGATCACCCCATTTCTTTTGCTAGCAGGAAGCTATCAACTACAGAAAAAAATACACCACAACAGAAAGAGAAGGACTTGCGATGGTCTATGCATTGCGGAAATTCAGACATTACTTGTTGGGAGGGCATTTTAAAATGCACAATGATCATTCTGCGTTGTAATTTTGGTTAACAAACCATTGTTGGGGGGGAAGATCTGTCAGTGGCTCCGCCTCTTCCAGGAATTTGATTTTGAGATTGTTGTCAAATTGGGCCAGTTAAACTTAGGGCCATACCACTTATCTAGAATATAAAGTGGAGAGGAATATACTAGTCTGGAAGAAAATCTCCAGGAGGCACAATTATTTTTTGCTAACCGCCTTTGATAAACAGTATTAGGATATCATACAATTCCTAACTACAGGGTTTGTACCAGTCAAGTTTAGCATTCCACAAATAAAAAAATAAAAAATAAAAAAATAAAAAAAATTAGTAACTTTGGCTATGGATTTCCAATTGATTGCTGAACACTTGTATAAACTGGGACTAGATGAAATATTGAGACGCTATGTTTTTTTAACATGAGTGGCCTATTATAATAAGTGAATCCCATGCTGGTGTTGCAGGAGGACACTATGCAGGAAAGGCAACGATACGCAAGATACTACAAGCGGGGCTATGGTGGCCTACCATGCATGCTGATGCTAGAGATTATTATCGCAGCTGTGATGTTTGCCAACGCATGGGAAAGCCATCGAGAAGAGATGGAATTCCTTTAGTTCCACAAGTCACGCTGCATGCATTTGATAAATGTGTTGTTGACTTTATGGGGCCTATTTTTCAAGCAGGGAAGCACACAGGAGCTGGATACATTATCATCGTGACTGATTACCTAACTCGATGGGAAGAGGTTGCACCTGTCAAGGATTTTAGTGCTGCGACGGTAGAAATGTTTCTATTTGAGAATGTGGTGACCAGGTTTGGATGCCCCAAAATATTGGATAGCGATCAAGCTACACATTTTGTTTATTAGTTGATTAAAGAATTAACGAATGAATTTCAAATACATCATAGACAATCAACTCCATATCACCCCCAAGTGAATGGAATGGTCGAAAAATTCAATAAGATTATGGAAAATGCGCTCACTAAGGTCTGGAACACAAGAAGGGATGACTAGGACCAGAAAATTTCTGCGGTCCTACGGGCGTATCGTACAACATGTAAGAAGTTAACAGGCCAAACACCGTTTAGATTAGTGTATGGAAAGGAGGCTATCATGCCTATGGAATATATTGTCCCAAGATTAAGAGTGGGTACCATTACATAAATGACTG
The DNA here is from genome assembly GCA_001517045.1 of Pseudotsuga menziesii. NCBI lineage: Eukaryota > Viridiplantae > Streptophyta > Pinopsida > Pinales > Pinaceae > Pseudotsuga > Pseudotsuga menziesii. The sequence continues at coordinate 24,094 of LPNX010293476.1, forward strand.
ATGTTGATGTTGTCGAAGAATGATTGCTTCAGTTAATCCACTTGGAAGAAGAACGCTTTATTGCAGTTTTCCATCAAAATGTAGAAAAACAAAGGCAAAAGGCATGGCACGACAGACATATAAAAATAAGCAATTTTTAGTGGGAGGCCTTGTTCTTATGTACGACAATAAATTTTTCAAGCACCTCGACAAGTTGAACACGCACTAGTTGGGTCCCTATGTGGTGAAGGAAATCACTTGTGGAGGAGCAGTGAAGTTAGAAAAGCTCGATGGCACAAAAGTCAGAGGGATCATTAATGGGAGCCAGTTGAAGCCTTATTTTTATAGTTAAGAAAACAAACGGGTAATAATTATGATGATAACCACGATGTTAGGAGAATAAGGCTGACTGTGACCTTCACACAAGCCCCAACAAGAAAATACTGGCACTAAAACAAATGGCATATCGATATAATGATGCAGAAAGATTGCTAAAATGACAAATATCCAGTCCACAGACTATGAGAAAATTTGAAGCTGATTGCAAGTGATGTCAAGGGTCACCTCCACCATTAGTATCATGAAATCACAACAAAAAGGGGCGGCGTAGCTGGCACCTCCACCTAAGGAGTCAAATCAAGAACTCACGTGATGATTCGTGTTGTCATCATACTACTTGATGGTGACATGTGTGAAGAATTAGCGGATTCAGTGTTGGAAGAAACCGTTGATGATGATTGAGTAATTCCTTGGCTCCCTATAGTACCACAGTTGGAGCTGTGCTAAGATACAAAGTGAGTGGAAATTAATGAAGAAAAAGGATGACTAACTATTTGTAATGTCCCCAATATTCCAAAAATAAATAAAAATTTGTAGGCTAGTAAATTACTACCTATCATGGACATTAATTTATCTTTTGCAAAATATGTCTGTCATTATTTACTAGATCTAGGTGTCGTAAGCTTCCTTTCCCTTTCTTATGTATTTTCCTATGTAACGCTGATGTAATTATGCACTATTGTTATATTACATGAACTGGATATGTGATTATTATGCTAGTGTTTACTATTTAATGTACATTTGTGTATGCTAGTTCAGTTATGTCTTACTTCATGTTTATCTGTTTTCTACTTTATTTATGGTTTTAATTATTAAAAGTTATGACTTTCTTTTAATTGTCAAGGGGTGGAGTGGCAGAATTTGTATCCCTTAAGGGACCACTCAGAGAGGTAAAAGGTTCCTCCTGATTTTATGCGGTTTAGTTAGTTCCTTGTGAACTAATGCAAACTTCCCATTTTTGGTATAGGTTACTTTGTTGATGGAATCTATCTACAACAACTAAACGTAATATCCTACGGCATGATAACTATGCTACACTAACCTATGCATACCGAAGATAAAAGAACTAAATTCTTCACCTAACTGTTCCTACTTTCTATGTTTACGTCAAGTTGGGATTGTATGACCTGAATCTTTATGGTTGAAATTATTATTATGGTTTGACGTTATGAAAATTTTTGTCCACTTGATATTTATTTTATAACATGTAATTTTGTAATGTGTAAAGCCTAGGGTTTAAGGCTTAAATCATAAGTCATAGAAAACTTTACATTAAGTCTTTGGAAAGACTATGGGTTATGCATAAAACTTTCATGGCATATTTCATATTCCATGAAACTATGGCTAAACGATACCAAAGAGGTTTTTGATGGGGGTTTAGTGCAACTACGAAAACATTATGGTTTTAACTATGGAGATGTGGGTAAAAATCGCCCTGATAGTGGAAACTAGGGTGGCGCATTTATGGATCCTTGGAAAGAGTGGGAAACGAGCCACAAATGCTGGCTTGGTCGATTGTGTGATTCATTTGGCTCTGCTACTAGTGATCTGTGTGGTTTTGGCTCTCGGGAATTTATGTTCCATGGAGTAACAGTTTCCCCTATGTTGACAGGTGTGTGATCAACCCAGTTTTGCAGCGCTATTTTACTTGTTTACTTCAGTTGAGGTTTCAACATACTTCTTATGGCTCTGCATTTCGATTTTCCAGGTGAAAGCGTGTCTTGGACTCGTGGCTTGTCGGTGGCTCTCTGTACTATTTACGCAACCCTTTAACGGGTAATCCTTGTGAAAAAGTGTAGGGCTTTACCTCTGCGCTTATGGATGGCAGAGTGTTGCACTCTGTTTTGGGAGAGTTTATCTCTGTGTAGTTTTGGTTTGCAGAATTTGATAGTTGGTTTGGGGCCTTTGTACGGTGTTGGGAATCCAAGAGATGCGATTATAATAAACTTGTTCTTGGAAGTTTCAAATGTCAAAAACGTTGGTGAATTGTGTCTGTCCAAATGAAGATTTGACTCTATAAATAGATTTTGGTTTGTAACTAAATAGTAAGGTTTTGATGTTTAATGGAGTGGTGCTGTGTTTGGATTTATAGGATGCAAAATCCTTAGCATTACAGTGCCATTTCTTGCAATGGCACTATGTAACTTGTGTCCGCATTAATTTACTATTTATGCATTAAATTTGTGGAATGTATGGTTTGTTATCGTGACTATAAGTTGTTGACAGTAGGGTTTAAATGATTCCTTCTCAGCATTATTTTTGTTGGGTATAGTTCGTTGTTGGTTGTGGCTGGGGTTTATCCTAACGGACATGAGCCTAGCTTAACCTTTGGGCTGAATACGTAGCCGGTACATTTTGTTTTTATAAGTATTTAAACATGAGACTATGTTGGGGTTTATAGTTGTGAGCTTTTAGAAGCTATGACTCGACCTTTCGCAAATATGCAACGAGTGAATAGTTTTTTGAAATTATTCTCTATGTTTTGATTCTGCTAGCGTAATTCATACTTGGTGTAAACTATGGTTTATGTTGAATATTTCGTGGGAAGTCTGTAATGTGAACCCTTTATAGAGTTAATACGTTGGTGTTTTGAAACCACTACCTATAGGATTTGATTCTTGGGCATGTAATTCGATTTGGTTTTTATTTGTAATAATGCAAGCCTACAGGATTCGATCCTGGGATGTCTAAAGCGTGGACTAGTGTTTTAAAGTAGTGTTATTGTTTTGATTTCATAAGCCTACAAGATCTGATCCTGGGCTATCTAATGCATGGAGTGGTGTTTAACACAACGCATATATTTTTGGTTTGGCAATGATGCCGACATGATTCGATCCTGGGTTTTTAAATGGATATGTTGGTTAATGATTTGGTTTGTATTATATATATATTTGATTCTTGGTGGTTGGTTTATAGTAGTTCCAATACTTTGTATTTTTTTAAGATTTAGCATATAAATGGTATTTACTTTATGTTTTAAGAACAATGTTTATGCTACAGTTGTAATAATGGATTTGATGGGTGAAATAAATAAGCGTGCTGGAAATATGTAATCTGCCAGCACTGGAAGATGCAGAGTTGGATTTTAATTAGTTCTTTTGGTTGATATTTTATTAGTTATTTTGAATGTGATTTATTTCTAGTTTGAAGTTCTTCGACTTAGAGATTTGACCTTTGGTCTGTAGATTTTATAAATTGGTTTATCTGTATATAAACTTTGTTTTACTTTTGTATTTAAGTTTGAACAATAATCAGGAATCTATCTAACTTGAATAATATAGACTCTCTTAGAAAAATACACCATCAGAAAAGACTGAATTTAAAATATAAATGATGAAAGAGTAATGCAGAAATAATAGAGACCATATTTTCCTATGGTTTTGAAAACTGATAAAAGTATATGTGACAGTCTATAATTAATAACAAGAATAAGATCTATATTTTCCTAAATAGAAAATCATGGTTAAGAAAAAAAAAACTCATCTAGCATAATCTTTATTTCTAGGGTTTGTATGCATATGTAAACTAAAATAACCTTATTTGTTCTTTTAAGGTTATGTAGAAATAACCTAGCTATAGCTGCAGATAATAATCATATTTTCATTCCATACTTTTTAATCCCTTCATTAAAGAAGAAAACTGTATGAACTGTAAGGAAGATAAAGAAACCTCATACCTGCAATTTGAAGTTATTTTGATGGGTGGAAATCATGCACACTCAAACACGCAGCATTAACAAGGACATAGACAATTCTGACCTCTGTTCAGTTAACTAAATAACTTGGTAACTACTACGTTCCACCCAACCATGACCCGAAACCGTTCGTGGTTTCAATCCGGATCCTCCCAATATGGCTCCAACATGCAAGTAGCTTAGATCTCCTAAGGTAAGGCTTCCCTATATGGGATAACAGGTTCTGTATCAGTTTTCTTTTCCTCTTGGGAAAATGCTCTCCAAGAACTCTCTTGAGAATAATTAGGTAGAATGATGGAATAATCAAAAAATCCCCAAGCCTCTGTTTGGATTGGGTCTTTATAGACAGACTTTAGGAAAAGGGGCAGTTAAGTCAAGAATCATTTGTGTTCTTGAAATAACCGTATTTTTATTTAATTTAGGTGGATTTAATATTTATTTAATTTAACTTAGGAACTCTTTGACTAGTTCCCACTTTCACTCTTTTAGGTATTTAATATTTTAATTAATATTAGTAATAAATAATAATATATAGCTCCTTTAATTATTATTCATAGTTACTAGTATTAATACTTATGCTTACTCTTTTATTCACATTATATATAACTGTATAGACATATACAATTGTTAACCTTTTTACTTTAGGTATCATATAGTATGATCCCTAATCACATGATACTTTTCTTTTTGGTTTATAGTCACTTCTTATTAAGGCCTTCAGGTAGGGGCTAGTCAACTAGGTTAGGAAACTCTAAGCTTTCTTGCAAGTTGGATTACCTCGTTTAACATGGTAGTTCTTCAGTACTGGATGAGATACAAAAATTTGAAATTTCATTTAAGAACTTAAAAACAAGTAGGATTCGATCAATGTTTTATCAAAGTCGTTTTCACTCAACATATTAATTTTTCAGTAACTCCTAGCGTTTATCCAGAGCCCATACTCAACGCTAAGAAATAGGGAGTTACATCCTAGTGCAATTCCATAGCGCCTCACTCAACACTAATTATAGGATGTATTTGTAGGATACACCTAGGGGTACAATGGCTATGGATCCAATGTTCCAGAGCTTATGCTCAACATCAACTTGGAATGCTCTAGGGCTTATGCCCAACACTTCCAATTCTTATCTTTTCATGTGTTTCAAAGCTTCATGCTCAACACAAAGGTTTCATAACTCATGTGCTCTAGATCCTTTCACTAAACACAAACATTAAAATACTCATGTGTTCCAGAGACTCTCACTCAACACAAACATCAAATACTCATGTGCTCCAGAGCTTCTGGCTCAACACAAACATCAAATACTCATGTGCCTCAGAGCTTGCGCTCAACAAAAACATCTCATCAACTATCTGCTTCAGGGTCCACTCTCAACACATGAAATCATATACATAAACCATATGTAATTATCTTATGCCCAATATTTCAAAAAAATCATCATTCTCATGTGTAGTGGGGTATTATTCCCAATATACAAAATAATACATGAAAGCGACATCATATGCAATGGGGATTATTCCCATAAGTATTAGGTCAAAAATTCAGGATATTACATCCCTCCTTGCTTAGAAAAACACCGTCCTTGATGTTCTAGGGACTAGGAATGAAATCATGAACCGAGGTGGGGTAAGCCTCTCTCATGGTGTCTTCATTCTCCCAAGTAGCCTCATCGACATCAAAGTGATTCCATTGCACTTTCAACTGGACTATGGTGCAATTTCTGAGCTGCACTTTTATCTTGTCCAGTATATGAAGGAGTTCACATACAAACTCCCCTTTAGGTTTCACCTGTAACAAGGACCAATCAATCACATGTTTAGTATCATATACATATTTCTTTATTAAGGATGCGTGGAAAACATTATGAAATCTTAAGTGAGCAGGTAAAGCTATTTCATATGCCACTAGCCCTCTCTTGGCTAGTATCTCAAAGGGTCCACAAAATCTTGGTGCCAACTTTTCGAACCTCCCCAAGGTCAAGGAGCTACATTTTGATTTTAATTTCAAGTAAACATGGTCGCCTATCTGATAATATTGATCTTTTCTTTTCTTATCTGTGTAATGCTTCTGGCAGTCTTGTGTTTCTTTAAGGTTCTGTTGGGCCTTAGTGACCAACTGTTCCAAGTCCTTTAGTAAGTCTGGCCCTAGCATGGGCCGGTCCAACAGGCTATCCCAAGTAATCGGTTTTTTACACTTTCATCCATAGAGTACCTCGAAGGGACTCATCTTCGAGGAGGTCTGGTATCTGTTGTTATATGAAAACTCTACAAGATCTAGGCAATATTACCACTTGGTGGGGTTGTTCATGACATACATCCTAAGCATGTCCTCTAAAATCTAGTTTACCCGTTCTGTCTGTTCGTTTGTCTGCGGTTGATAAGAAGTACTAAAGTTTAACTACGTCTCTAATCTAGAGAATAAGGATATCCAAAATTTCCTGGTAAAATTTGTATCTTGATCTGAGATGATTTCCTTGGGTATCCCGTGCAATTTGAAGATGTCGGAAATGTGTACTACCTTGTAGGTTGACTTTACTAGAATGAGGTTTGTTGATTTTGACAACTTGTCAACTACTACACAGATAGAGTCATTTTGATTCTTACTCTTTGGTAGACCCTTAATAAAATCCATACTAATGACCTCCCACTTCCATTTCAGAATGGGTAATGGCTGTTGGTGCTCAACTTTGATCCGCTGACATTCTTGACATTTCGTGATAAACAATGCTATGTCGGCCTTTAACTTAGGCCATAAAAAGTGTTTATTTACTATAGATATCATCTTTTTATATCCCGAATCCCCCGAGTAGGGTGTCCAATTAAATTCTATCAGGATGCTGGACCTGATGTCCCCTCCTTCTGAAACATACAATCTTTCTTTGGACCACAACAGTCTAGTTTCTTCTACCTTGTACTCTTTTTGTTGCTGAAACAACCTGTCCTCTTAGACCTTCTTGAGGATTTAAACATAGAAAGGGTCAACTCCATTGTTCGTTCTAATCCTCTCGTGTAATTCTGAATCGGTTTGACTTAAAGTCACCTCATATAACATATGGGCTCATTAGATTAAAGCATGAACAATTTTATTCTCCTTGCCCTTTATATGATTTAACTCGAAATGGTACTCGCTAAGGAAGGCCAACCATCTATCCTGTCTGGCATTTAGATCTGGTTGCTCAAATGAATACTTCAGACTCATATTGTCTGTTTTCAGAAGAAATTTCTTCCCCATGAGGTAGTGCCTCCACATATTGAAGGCGTTGATGATGGTTGCTAACTCAAGATCATGGGTGGGGTAGTTTTGTTCATGTTCCTTTAACTTCCATGATTCATAACATATGGTGCAATCGTTCTAGAAGATGACTCCTCTGAGCCCTTTCTTTCTTGCATCTATGAAAACAAAAAAATCCCCATCGGGATCTGTGATTCGTAGTATTGGTGCAGTCATCAAAAGTTGTTTAAGCTTCTGTAAAATTTCCTTGCACTTGGTTGTCCATAAGAACTTGTTCCCCTTCTTTTGCAAAGTGTTCATGGAATAATATATCCTCGAAAAGTTCTTGATGAACTTTCGGTAGTAACCGGCTAAACCCAAAAAGGACCTAATGTCAGTGACATTAGTAGGGGTGGGCCAATCCTCTATGGTCTTAATCTTTTCTGGATCCATGACTATCCCCTTCTCGGAGATGATGTGACCCAGGTACTGTATCTGTATTTTGTAAAAATCAAATTTACTAAACTTGGCGCAGAGCTGGTGTTTCTGTAACACCTATAGTACTATGGGGATATGCTCTTGGTGTTCCTCTTTACTCTTAAGGTAAACTAGGATGTCATCTGTAAAGACCAATACAAATTTATCTAGGTATTTATTCAAGATATTGTTCATCATACACATAAAGTTTGCGGGTTCATTGGTCAACCCGAATGACATTACTACAAGCTCGTAGTGGTCGAAAGGCAGTTTTATGAATATCCTCATCATGGATCCGTACCTGATGGTATCTAAACCATAGGTTAATATTTGAAAAGATCTTGGCTCCTCCAACTTGATTGAACAAGTCATCGATCCTAGGGAGTGGGTATCAGTTCTTGATGTTCATATTGTTAAGTTGGCGGTAATCGATGTAAACCCACATCGTACCACCTTCTTCTTTATGAAAAGTATCAGTGATCCCCAAGGGAACATACTAGGTCAAATATATCCCTTCTCAATCAACTCCTGCAACTCCAGCTTGAGCTCCACCAACTCTGGTGTGCTCATGCGGTAAGGGGATTTTAAATCCGGAACTGACCCTAGTGTCATTTCTATGGAAAAATCTAAGTTTTATTTTGGTGGTAATCCTGGTATTTCCTCAGGAAATACATTTGTAAATTATATGAGAACTAGAAAGTCCTCGATGTGTTGTTCTCTTTGAGCTTCTATGTCCTAGATTTTCACTGCAAAAAGTTTGCACCCTTTACAAATGCACTTCTTTGCTTGTAAGGAAGATATTTTCCTAATGAAAAATTTCTTAGGTATGCCTTGATTATTTCCCTGATTCCCTTGGCTATCTATGCACAAGATTGACTTGTGTAAACAATTGAGCATGACATGGTGTTGTTCCAACCAATCCATGCCAATAAGTATATCATACGATCCTAAGGGTAGGATGTTCAGATTTATCCTAGAAGATAAACCATTCAGGTTTACCTCACAATCTCTAAATAGTATAGAAACCTTTTTGTTTGTACCTATGGCTAATTGCACCATCCAGGGTTTCTCATGTTTAACTTTGTCTAGTTTACATAAATCAACGATTTTAGGAAATGCATAGCTTCAACAAGAACTAGGGTCAATCAATATTAAAATAGAAGTGTTGAAAACCTTACCTTCTATCTCAACCATAGTATCCTGATGGTCTGGCTGTCGGCCATCCTAGGCTACATAAATCCTCGATGTTCCAGCTATGTTCTCTACCATTGGTTCTTCCTGTAAATTGTGCAAGACTCTATTGGTCTTACTCTTATAGTCTCGGGCATAATGAGGCCCTTGGTATTTCCAACATTTGATTTGTAGTGGGGAAACATGGAATCCCCCATTTGTTGTTGGTTTGTTAGCATTTGTAGTTGGTACTTATGTTCGTACTTGTCTTGTTGAAGTTCTTATTGGCTCAAAAAATATTGTTCTGTTTTCTGTAATGCGGTGGGTTGAAACCCGATTTGCGGTTATCCGAGAAGGTCCTAGACCTGTCTCTACTACTGTTCATGTTTTCCTTCCTCAGTTGTCCATGCTCATACCAAATCCTAGCTTTGTGTAGGGTAGTATCCCATGTTTCAGGCATGTCAAATTCAATCCTGTCCTAAAAGTTGGGAGGAAGACATCCCAAAAACTGTTGTATTTTCAATTTCTTGTCCTTTATGTATGGCACATAATGTAACAGATCCAACAATCTTTTAATAAAAGAATCCATGGTCATGGAAACCATCCTTAAATTGTGAAACTCTTTCACCTTCCTATCAAAGAATATTTCGGACATGTATTTCTCCTAAAACGTTCTGCAAAAGTTACTCCATTAGATTTCTTTTACCTCATCTTTCTTGGTATGGTTTAGGTCTCTCCACCATCTAGTTTCTTTTATGTTTAAATTATAGATGGCTAGATGGGATTTCATTTCACTCAAGTAGTTGTGTACTCATAATTATTTTCTCATACCAAGAAGCCATTCTTCAACTTTTCCCCAGTGTTCACCTCTCCTTCATAGGTTGGGGCTCTTATCTTTCTAAACTCTCCTTGGCGGTTGTCATCATTCCTCTGTTTCTTTCTACAAGGAGAAAGGGAATTATCAATAGAAATACTGTGATAATATCTTTCTGGAGGTTCAAGGGTGTGTTCTTCTTTTCCTTCTTCCTTTGGGCTGCTGGCCCATTTATGATAGAACTCTTTCTTGAACTTGTTGGTTGAATGAGTGGGATGTCCATGCGGGCTTCCTCCCATCATGTTCCAAAATAAAGCTTCATTAATTGCTTGTTGTTATTTTCTTTCATTCATATTATCATCCTTGAAACTCTGTAAGTCTTCTTGAAGAGTTTGTATGGTTTTTAGCATATCAGAATTTAATTCAACCACCAGCTCTTCCTCCCTTGTGGGGGTATTCAGTTTTCCTTTTCGGCTGTTGTCTTATTCTGTGTTCATGATCTGAATTATTCTTTGAATCCTGCAAATTTAAAATTTTAATAATAAGAAATTTTCTCTTAGTTAACAAAATTTCAAAAACATAATTTATTTTCTGTAACGATTTTTTCACACGCCCATTACGTCTCTTAGTGTTGAAATTGGGTTCTGATACCACTTGTAATGTCCCCAAAATTCCCCCCCAAAAAAATTGCAAGCTAGTTAATTACTACCTATCATGGACATTAATTTATCTTTTGTAGAATATGTCTGTCATTATTTACTACATCTAGGTGTCGTAAGCTGCCTTTCCCTTTCTTATGTATTTTCCTATGTAATGTTGATGTAATTATGCACTATTGTTATATTACTTGAACTGGATATGTGATTACTCTGCTAGTGTGTACTATTTAACGTACATTTGTGTATGTTGGTTCAATTATGTCTTACTTCATGTTTATCTGTTTTGTACTTCGTTTATGGTTTTATTTATTAAAAGTTCTGACTTTCTTTTAACTATCAAGGGGTGGAGTGGCATAATTTGTATCCCTTAAGGGACTACTTGGAGAGGTAAAAGGTTCCCCCTGCTTTTATGGGGTTTACTTAGTTCATTGTGAACTAATGCTAACTTTCCTTTTTTGGTATAGGTTACTTCATTGACGAAATCTATCTACCACAACTAAACGTAACATCCTACAGCATGATAACTATGCTACACTAACCTATGCATACCGAAGATAAAATGACTAAAGTCTTGGCCTAAATGTTCCTAATTTCTATGTTTACGCCGAGATGGTGTTGTATGAATTAAATATTTATGGTTGGAATTATTATTATGGTTTGAGGTTATGATAATTTTATCCAGTTGATATTTATTTTATAACATGTAATTTTGTAATGTGTAAAGCCTAGGGTTTAAAGCTTCAATCATAAGTCATGGAAAACTTTACGTTAAATCTATGGAAATACTATGGGTTATGTGTAAACCTTTCATAGCATATTTCATATTCCATGAAACTATGGCTTAAGAATACCAAAGAGGGTTTTTATGGGGGTTTAGTGCAATTGCAAAAACATTATGGTTTTAACAATGGAGATGTGGGTAAAAATTGTGTTGATAGTGGAAACCAGGGTGGCGGATTTATGGATCCTTGAAAAGAGTGGGAAACGAGCCAAAAACGCTGGCTTAGTCGAATGTGTGATTCATTTGGCTATGCTACTGGCGGTCTGTGTGGTTTTGGCTCTCGGGTGTTTATGTTACATGGAGTAACAATTTCCCCTATTCTGACAGGTATGTGATCAACCTGGTTTTGCAGCGCTATTCTACTTGTTTACTTCAATAGAGGTTTCAACATAATTCTCATGGATTTGTGTTTCAATTTTGCAGGTGAGAGGGTGGCTTGGACTCATGGCTTGTCGGTGGCTCTCCGTACTGTCTACGCAACCCTTTAACGAGTAATCCTTGTGAAACAACGTAGGCCTTTACCTTTGCGCTTGTGGGTGACAAAGTGTTGCACTCTGTTTTGGGAGAGTTTATCTCTGCATAGTTTTGGTTTGCAGAATTTGATAGTTGGGTTGGGGACTTTATATTGTGTTGGGCATCCGGAAGATGTGATTGTAATCAACTTGTTCCTGGAAGTTTCAAATGTGAAAACGTTGGTGAATCGTGTCTATCCAAATGAAGATTTGACTCTTCAAATAGATTTTGGTTTGTAACTAAATAGTAAGGTTTTGATGTTTAATGGAGTGGTGTTACGTTTGGATCTATAGTATGTGAAATCCTTGGCATTACAGTGCCATTTCTTGTAATGGCACTATGTAACTCGTATCCACATTAATTTACTGGTTATGCATTATATTTGTGGAATGTATGGTTTGTTATCGTGGCTGTTAGTTGTTGACAGTAGGGTTTAAATGATTCCTTCTTAGCATTATTTTGTTAGGTAGAGTTTGTTGTTGGTTGTGGCCGGGGTTTCTCCTCATGGCCATGATCCTAGCTTGGGATTTGGGGTGAATACGTAGCTGGTAGAATTTATTTTTATAATTATTTAAATAGGAGACTATGTTGGGGTTTATAGTTGTGCGTTTTTAGAAGCTATGGCTCGGCCTTTTGCGAATACGCAACTGGTGAATAATGTTTTGAAATTATTCTCTATATTTTGATACTTCTAGCATAATTCATACTTGGTGTAAAATATGGTTTATGTTGAGGATTTCGTGGGAAGTCTGTAATGTGAACCTTTTATAGAGTTAATAAGTTGGTGTTTTAAAATCGTTACCTACAGGATTTGATTCCTGGGCATGTAATTCGATTTGGTTTTTGTTTGTAATAATGCAAGCCTACATGATTTGATACTCCGCTGTCTAACACATGGACTAGTTTTAATGTAGATTTATTGTTTTTATTTCATAAGCCTACAAGATCCGATCCTGGGCTATCTAACGCGTGGACTGGTATTGAACACAACGTGTATATTTTTTGTTTGGAAATGATGCCAACATGATTCGATCCTGATTTTTTTAATGGATATGTTGGTTAATGATTTGGTTTATATTATGTATATATTTGATTCTTGGTGGTTGGTTCAGAGTAGTTTCCATGCTTTGTATTTGTTTAAGATTTAGCATAGAAATGGTATTTACTTTATGTTTTAAGAACAACATTTATGCTATAGTTGTAAATAATGGATTTGATGGGTGAAATAAATAAGCATCCTGGCAATATGTAATCTGCTAGCAGTGGAAGATGCAGAGTTTGATTTTAGTTAGTTCTTTTTGTTGATAGTTTATTAGTTATTTTTCATGTGATTTCTTTCTAGTTTGAAGTTCTTCCACTTAGAGATTTGACCTCTGGTCTGTGGATTTTATAAATTGGTTTATCTGTATATAAAATTCATTTTAATTTTGTATTTAAGTTTGAACAAAAATCAAGAATATAGCTAACTTGAATAATCTAAACTCTCTTAGAAAAATACACCATTAGAGAAGACCGAATTTAAAATATAAATGATGAAAGAGTAATGCACAAATAATAGAGATCATATTTTCCTATGGTTTTGAAAACTGATAAAAGTATATGTGACAGTATATAATTAATAATAAGAATAAGATCTATATTTTCGTAACTAGACAATCATGGTTAAGAAAACAAAACACTCTTGTAGCATAATCTTTATTTCTAGGGTTTGTATGCATATGTAAACTAAAATAACCCTAGATGTTCTTTTAAGGTTATGTAGAAATAACCTAGATACAACAACAGATAATAATCATATTATCATTCCATACTTTTTAATCCCTTCATTGAACAACAAAATTGTATGAACTGTAAGGAAGATAAATAAATCTCATACCTGCAATTTTAAGCTATTTTAATGGCTAGAAACCCTGCACACTCAGACACACAGAATTAACAAGGACATAGACAATTATGACCTCTGTTTAGTTAGCCGAATAACTTGGGAACTACCATGTTCCACCCAACCATGAACCAGAACCATTCGTGGTTTCAATACGGATCCTCCCAATTTGGTTCCAACATGCAAGTAGCTTAGAGATCCTAAGGTAAGGCTTCCCTATCTGGGATGACAGGTTCTGTATCAGTTTTCCTTTCCTCTTGGGAAAAATGATCTCCAAGAACTCTCTTGATAATAATCAGGTGGAATGATGGAATAATCAAAAGATACCCAAGCCTCTCTTTGGCTAGGATATTTATAGACAAACTTTAAGAAAAGGGGCAGTTAAGTCAAAAATCATTTGTGTTCTTGAAATAACCCTTTTGATTTAATTTAGGTGAATTTAATATTTATTTAATTTAACTTAGGAACTCTTTGACTAGTTCCCACTTTGACTCTTTTAGGTATTTAACATTTTAATTAATATTAGTAATAAATAATAATAAATATCTCATTTCATTATTATTCATAGTTACTAGTATTAATACTTATGCTTACTCTTTTATTCACATTATATATAACTATGTATACATATAACATTGTTAACCTTTTTACTTTAGGTATCATATAGCATGATCCCTAATCACATGATACTTTTCTTTTTGGTTTATAGTCACTTCTTTTTAAGGCCTTCAGGTAGGGGCTATGTCAACTAGGTTAGGAAACTTTAAGCCTTCTTGCAATTTGGATTACCTAGTTTAACATGGTAGTTCTTCAGTACTGGATGAGATACAAAAATTCAAAATTTCATTTAAGCACTTAAAAATAAGTAAGATTCGATCAATGTTTTATCAGAGTCCTTTTCACTCAACATATTAATTTTTCAGTAACTCCTAGCATTTATCCAGAGCCCATACTCAATGCTAAGAAACAGGGAGTTACAGCCTAGTGCAATTCCATAGCGCCTCGCTCAACACTAATTCTAGGATGTATTTGTAGGATACACCTAAGGGTACAATGTCCAAGGATCTGATGTTACAGAGCTTATGCTCAACATCAACTTGGAATGCTCTAGGGCTTATGCCCAACACTTCCAATTCTTACCTTTTCATGTCCTTCATAGATTCATGCTCAATACAAAGGTTTCATAACTCATGTGCTCCAGGTCCTCTCGCTAAACACAAACATTAAAATACTTGTGTTCTAGAGACTCTCACTCAACAAAAACATCAAATACTCATGTGCTCCACAGCTTCTGGCTCAACAAAAACATCAAATACTCATGTGTCTCAAAGCTCGCGCTCAACACAAACATCTCATCAATTATCTGCTTCAGGGTCCACGCCCAACACATGAAACCATATACATAAAACATATGCAATTGGATTACGCCCAATATATCAAAAAAACCATCATTCTCATGTGCAGTGGGGTCTTATTCCCATAAGTGTCAGGTCAAAAATTTGGGATATTACACTATTGTGGTGGTTATGACTCAAGGGGTCCTGATAAGGAATCTATACTGACTATTATGCTTAGGAAACCTGTTGTTCGATGTCTTTTACTGCATGTTGGCTGCTTCTTGGAAGTTCAACCACTCTGGGGTCTTCATGCAGAAGCATCTCCAGCCATCGGGGTGAAAATGTTCATCACGCTGGAGAAACCTTCTGATGTTGGGAAAAGCAAAATTTCTTTAGGGGATCTAGACAAGGTAGGAGAAGCAGTGCCAACAATGCCCAATACGGACAACATCCCACCGAAACCCGTGGAAACGGCCAGCAAAAATTAATTGGCATAGTGCATAGTACCATTGCTAGGACTGGTCGGTCTAAGTGAATGCTCGAACTGGGAGATGGAGGAATGAAGGTATATGTCATCACCATCACCACTGGAAACTTCCAAATCTAAGGAAGGTTAAGACACATCCAAATATGTCTTGCACTGGATTACCCCAAAGGAAGGATCTAGTCCAGCTATGAGAACACAACTCTCACCATTAGTGTACCTAACAAAAATATCAATCCCTTTTTGGTTAGAGTGACCGCAGTGAGCTCTGAAGCTTACTGGGATGTAGCAGACACCTTCATGAGTAATGCTGAATTGGATTCTGAAGGGAGGAAGGAAAAACGTGGGTCAGGTTGAGGGCTGTAGTTGAAAATGAAGACAAAGAACATTGGTGTTCCCGATATGACCTTCATCCCCTTCGTTCTATCTCTACATCCTACCCTGCTGAGTGGTGGAAGAATCCAGAAGCAGACAAGAAGGATGAGTCTATTAAGGGTTTAGTATTGTTGATGAGTAGTACTCTCGTCTAGAAGCCTGCAAATCTAACACTTTAATGAGGAGAAGTAGAGGCTACCGGGAAGCAATCCAAACACAGAAAGAACATAAACCTTCTCGCCAGCTGCAAACATAGATAGAACATCTATCAAGAAGAAAATGAACATAAAAGGAAGAAGAGGAAAGAAAAGCAACATGCTGAAACACGTTAGTTCTGACCTAGTGGAGAACATTCATAAAGTTGAGGAAGAAGTGCACATAGAAAAAGAGAAGCTGTTATTGTCAGGAATTTTGCACCTTCTACGGACAGAAGTTGTTGCTCTAGTATGAATGGTTTAGATCCAGAACAAATGGTTCACAATAAGGTTGGAAGACTTTCCCTAGAATCTATAAACACCTGGAATACAATATTTGATGGATTTATGTGGTTCTTCTTCTATGACAAAAGGTATCCAAGGAAACACCTGCATAAACACATCGAACACACAAGAGATCAAAGATACCAGAACATCATCTATAGATCTATTCCAATGACTAAGGAATTTGACAATAACATGCACGATTATAACATAACAAGTATATGGGAAAGGAACCAACTTTATATTAATAACATGAAGAAACAATTTACAACCTATGCCTTAGTGTTGGTATGCTCTTTCACAAAGCCAACAAATTTTCCTCAATATCTCCAACTTTGCTCCCTCAAGATCTCTTGATTAACTTATGCCAAAATCTCAAAGAAACAACATAACATTACTCTCTCCTCAACCATGGAGATTGAGCCTTCTTTTATAGGCTTGGAATGGATAGGGATGGTTGATAAATTGGTTGGTGAGGTGGCAAGGAGATCCTACAAGGATGGATCTCGATCCCAACTAACCCTAATGATCAGGGATAAGAGTGCCACAAAGCCTTCTTTCGAGAAGCTTCGTGAGAGCCTGTCTTTTTCACTTTTTACTAACGACACCACTCTTTGTTCACTATGACAGAGCGGTTACGGGAAGAACCATTCCTTGTTCAAAGGGTAAAGGTGGTGCCACTACTTATTTCCAACTGGGTTAAGGCGGTGCTAAAGAAGGTACCATTTTTTTACTAAAGGGTAGAATCGATGCTAGATTTTCATATACAAAATTGATATCTGGACCAATGTTCTTGCTTCACAATTTGGAATTGAGGGCAATAATGAAGTTTGGGGTCTTATCACATGCTGATGACAAGATTTCGGTATAACAACTGCTGAAATTTGTGGAGGATTTTCAAACCAAAATTTGCGCTAGTTAGTTCATGGAGCAGTAGCTCGTGTGGCTCGGGACGAGCCATAGGTGAGTGTTGGGGACCTGTTGGGCTTGGGATAGAAGGGAAAAATTGATATGGAATTCTTCCTAAGTAAGGGAAAAAGAGTACAAGGAAAAATAAAAAGGAGCTGTGACATAGGAACAACATCAAGAAAAAAGGGGAGGATGTTGCGACATAAGAATGAAGACAAGGAGAAAGGAAAAGAGAAGGCGCGAGATGAGGAAGCTACACCAGTTTTGTAAGCTACGGCGGAAGGACAGAGCAAGAGATATGATGACATGTCAGAATATTTGTGGAAATGAGCATGCAGATAAGTTAACGGTTAGAAAGTGATAGTAAAGCATGATGCAAAGAAGCAACACCCCTTAGCGATCGTGGGTATGAGCTCGGTTGGAGCCGGCATAAACCACACGCGTAAATGAATTTTTGTAAGTCAGGCCGATAGCACCTCTTTGGTCATATTTTGCTAGAATAGGAAACACAACTTATGAGATGATGATAGTAAGTCAGATGATATAGCAACTGTAGCTGAGTCTCTTAGATTCCTGTATCAGGTCATATTTTGATTCTGTAACAAGCATGAATGGGAATATATCAAGTTTGTAATAAGGCTATAAAAGGAGAAACCCAAGTTGTACATGGGTTAGTCGACCAGTTAGTTAGCCTATTAGCTAGTTCTTGTTTATACACTTTTTGAGCTGAGTAGTGGATACAACATTTTTGAGTAGGTAACTCTAGATCATTGAGTGCATCAAAGTGTTGGGGCTCCGACCTTCAAGGTCCTTAGTTTTGGTAACTCCGCGGTTTTTGCGCAAAGCTGTAAAGTGGATTTGCGATACAAAATAGTATTAGGGGTTTCGGGGTTGGGTCGAAGCCCCTCTTTTTGTAAATAACACATGGTTTAAACCCAGGGTTATGGTTTTTGGGTGCCCATGGTTTAAGTCCATGGTTTTGTAATAGTGCACTTGTATAAATAGGCACTGATGTAAAGGAGTGAGGTTAGGCCTTTAACGATTATCTTATGATGCTAATGTGATGCGAAGCTAAGAGCTATTCTTAAGGGTTTAAGGTCAAGTCCCAGCTATGTGCGTGGACGACCTTTGCAGCTGTGTGTGCAGAGGGTTTTGTAAGAAGGTTAAGTCCCAGCTGTGTGCGTGGATGACCTCTGCAGCTGTGTGCGCAGAGGGTTTTTGTAAGAAAGGTTCTGCAGCTGAGTGCGCAGATCTGAAGCTAACTGCACAGCTTTTAGGAGATTGAGAAGATCTACAGCTGAGTGCGCAGATCAGAACTGTGTTTTTTTGTAAAGAGTTGAATATAAACACAGTTATGTGGATGTAGCCCCTACACTGGGGGTGAACCACGTATATCTTGTGTTGTGGTGGTTATGTTGTTTTGTGCTGTTATGTTTTATGCTTTTGATAAGTAGGTGAAGGCTAAAGTAAGATAATTGTTAAATGTTAACTTCGCTGTGAATTCCCAGTTAAGGGTTAAGCAAGAAATGTTCTTTTATCGAAACTGCAAAGCTATTTAAGTGAATATTGAAGCTCTTTATTGCATAATTAATTGTTGTTAAGGCTAAAGGTACAGTAATATCCCTCTTCTGCTTGCAGAAACATGATTCTGCGGCACCCCATAGTTGTTTCGGGTGAGACTGCAAACTTCTCGCAGGTTGTTGCCGAAAGGGCCAACACTGTGGGTCTTTTGTTGGTGGGAAGATAAAGTTTAGAACCCGGGTCTACCCTAAGCCCAACAAATTGGTTCCGTTGCTGGTTGAACTCAGTATCTGCTCAAGAGGAATCTACGTCGTACCTAGAGGGCTATGTTCTGGAGACCCTCTGTGAAAGAAATCGGTGACTGGATTGAAGATACCTATTTGAAATTTGCTGAACAAGAAAATAAGGATCCTCGTCGTAGCTCAGACGACTTCTTGCAAAGGTATGTTTTTTCTGATGTTTATGAAATTTTCTTTGCTAGTATCCACATAGAATTGCACCAGTGGTTATCCAGGTTGACAGAGAGAAAGACGAACTTCCAAGAAGATCAGTTTCCTGACTGGACCCCAACAAGAATTAATATATTGAAAAGGGTGAACAACGCGATATCGTGAGCTGTTGATTTCTAGACAAAGTGAACCCTTGAAGCATTTGTGATGAAGTTTGCCATCGACACGAGTACTTCCTTCAGCGAAGCTGAACGACAATTTTTCAAAGGACCAAGGGGTAAGTACTTGAATTCATTTAGTTTGAAAATTAAAATGCTCTTGGCTGAAAAAGGCATATTGCTTATAGAATCAGATTGCTAGATCTAGTGTTACTAACCTATGTTTGGAAGTGAAAGTGACTTTGACGAGCAAAGTGGTTTGCTACGAAGTGGTAAAATATACAAAAGAAATCTTGGATCCTATACCCTAGGCCAGAGTACCGAGTATACCCCATTAATTCCAAAAGACTCTGAGTCCGAAGAAACCCCTTCTGTTAGAAACCCTCTGATAACCCCGCAGCACAAATCTTTTATCCCCGAGAACCTGTCACAGTCTGAAAGTAACCCTAGCCTGAGTATTCCTGTCACAGTTCAATATACTGTAGTGAGTTCCCCTCCTCCTCCCCCTCCCTCCCCTCTAGATCCAATATGGCCCATGTAAATGATGACATAAAACTACCAGTATTTAGAGGAACCGGATCGGAGGATCCAGAACAGTTTTGGTTCTTATGCGAAGCTATGTGGACTGCTAAGAATATCATGGACCAAGATATAAGAAGAGCGCAGCTGGTCACTTCTTTTAGAGATTGGGCTTTGACTTGGTTCATGAAGTTCTCCAGTACTCAGAACCATGTCTTGGCTTATATTAAAACAACCATGATCAAAGAGTTCGAGAAGCCTAAATCAGAATCATAGTGTATAACTGAACTAAAAGAGATTCAGCAGAGGCGAGGTGAATCAATTTGGGACTTTGATCAGAGGTTCAAATTTCTGCTAGATCAAGTTAGCTTCACTATTGGACCAGAACAACATAAGGAATGGTTCATTGCAGCATTATTACCTCATATCAGAACTCCACTCATGCAACAAAAGGTTGTTGATCAGTAAGAGGCTTTGGAGATTGCCATGAAGCTTGAAACAGCTCTTGCCGAAGATAAATCTGGCATAGCCCAAATACAAGCGCAATTGGCAGAAATGGCATTAGAGCTTCGCGACATGAAGAAGGGGAAATCTATTCGTGAAGACGTGTGGTGTACACGATGTAGGATAGAAGGCCATGACAAAGAACAGTGTCCAGCGTTAAGGAACTATCTGAATACTGGTGCAACAAACCCGCTTAACCCTAATGTTCTGTATTGTGAGATCTGTAGAACATCTGGCCAGCATCGACCTGAAGATTGCTATCTGCTCCAGAGGTATGTTCAAGTACCTAAGAATCCCTACTGTAAGTTCTGCAAGTCAGTTGGCCACAATGAAGACGAATGTCACAGCTTTGACCTCATGAGAGAGTGAACCTATGATGCTTATAGGGTACACCCCGATGCACAAGGCAATGATGGATATGGTTACCGCGGTGGTCGAGGTAATTTCAGAGGTTCATAAAGTCTACACAGAGTAAGTGGATCTGTAGCTACGTGCGCAGACAGATAGAGAAGGTCGAGTCTATCTAGGCTGTGTGCGAATCACTGAGTAGGAGTAGAGTAGAGTGATAAATACAGAGAAGAACTGAGAGCATGAGAGGGAAAAGAAGTCTATAGAGATAGAAGAGAAGATATTGAACAGAGTATGTACCCCTATGTACAGATAAAAGGTGCATCTATTTTCTCATGCCAATGTCAAATGAAGAGCACCTTGTGGATTTTTCCCAGATGGGTTTCCATGTTACACGCTGTGTATATGTGTGAATGTTTATTAGGTTATACAAGTTCCTATTTACTGTGTTAATGCTTGATTGGTTATTGTGCTTTAAAGATATAACTGTATGAACGTTGTATTTCAAGTAATGAATATATCTGTGATGACTGTTCACTGTGCATTTGCATAAGGTTGAATAAATAAGGGCGAGTAATAATTCAGTATTGATATCCAAAGTGTAAGCCACCAAACCACCCTCTCGGTCTTCGATAGAAACCTTGGTGCAGGGTCAAGTACTTAAACAATTTCCTACACAAACTGCGAAAACATGGTTCTAGAATTTACCCATAAGAACTAAGATATCTCGAGTGAGACGACATCTATGTCGCAGGTGTTTTCAGCTGGGCTCTGCTCTATCAAGACTATATCTTGGTATTTTTTGCGTCAACTAGAGAGAGGGGACTAAACCTGGGTTGTAGGGGAGAACAGGCCAACACATTCACAACCTTGTAGCAAAGGTTGAGATCTCCATCACTCTAGGTGATCTTCTAGCTCATCATGTAATTGTATGTGCTATCCCATGGGTGCCTTTTAATCATGTATAAAACGTTTTGCACACATGTGGTTCTCTGTAGAGATTCATGAGTCCTGGAGGTTGCTTGATATGTACTGAAGAAGTGTGCCCGGTGAAGGGAGCAAATTCCTCTCCATAATCAAATCCCTTTTTATGACAAAATCCATGAACCTTGCTTTGTATTTCTCGATGCTGCAATTTCTTGCATGCTTGATCTTGTAGATCCACTTGGTAGAAACTACAAAATTCCCTTCAGGTCTCAGAACATCATCATTCTTCATGATCTATTAGTATTCTTTGATCATAACATCCTTCCACCCTTTCTTCTCGGATGCTTCTTCAAAATTGTCTCCAATAGATTCTAGTTGTTCCTTGATCTGGGAGACCCTTGCGAAGTAATATTGAATGTTTTCCAATGTCTTCATCTTCATACCATTGAGTTGAGTTCACAAGGTCTTGTTCATGTTGATATTATTTCCTTCATATAAGATGGTCATTACATCGAACATCTCCTTGGGAGTATTCAAAGAGGATACATGCAAGATCAAAAGGTATTTGATGTATCCAAAAATAATCCTCTTGGATTTGACTAAGTTCTTCTTATGATTGGCTTTGTCCTCATCTCCCTCTCAATATGCAACTTCTTCTTTGGCATAGTTCTCCAAGTCATGCTCCTCAAGTATGAGAAGAAATCTGATACTTCTATGCTTAGAAATTCTCATATCCTTCAAAATTGTCCTCAAGGTTGGTACTATTTGTTATCTTGATAAAAAAATGAGAACCTCAAATGGAAATAGAGAGAATAGAACTCACCAATGAGATTTATTCAACTAGATGATTGTTTCAATGATTTTTTGGAAGATTTCTTCTCATGTACCTAGGGTTTGATAGAGAAACCATAATTTTTCAATTTTGGTGAGTTACAAATCTCATAGAAATATTTGCCTCCTCAAGGAAAGTAGAGCAATACACTCCTTTTTTAAATTATGTGGACATAACTCAAAACGCATGATGCCCTAGTTTCTCCAATTTATTCTGTTGAATTGTTTGGTATTAAATCTGATCTATCTCCAAAATATTTGCTCCTGAAGGTCTAAAAAATTGTCTTGGGGTATTCTCGTTTATCCTCTATCCAAACCCACATGTTAGAGTAAGATTGAATTAACCAAGTGGAGCTTATGCTAAGTTTACCAAGGTGACCTATTTATGGATTGTCACATATGAAGGAGGATATGAATTGAACATTTATGAGAGGATAAAGGGGGAGTTAATGCCCTTATCAACAAAGAAAAGGTAGTAAATGTTTTGTTGAGGGGGAGGTTGGTTAGGTAGTTAGGTATGAAAGGAAAAAAATGATTATTTTAATGGTATGTGGGGCGGGGGGGGGGGGGGGGGTTGTTGGGGAGGTTTTAGAGGAAAATCATCACTATTGCACTGAGAACTTTGGAGAATGATGGAAGAGGGGGGGGGTTGGTTGTTGATGTTGTTGTTTTTCTTGATTTTTCTTGATTTATGTTATATGCAAGAAATTTTTTAATAAATGTATTGTTAACTTGACCTATTTCCTTTCATAGGTCATATATATGCAGTGGTTTCCCCCAAAAAAAATGAATGGGTTTTTTACTATTGTTTGGCACGTTGCTTAGAGGGGAAACAAACCATTCTTGAACCTATTACAGATGATGAAAATATTGAAATCCCAACTGGCTTGATGGTTATAAAAGGGGAGTACTTGACACTAGCAATCCAACAGAAAAGGAATGGTGGGTATGTATATCATGATCATAGACCAGGAGCTATTGTATACCACTTCACCAACCTGGTAGATGGTATAAACATCAAGCTGTGCACACTTCCAAACAAAAATAGTCCACATGTACAATACTTGCTACCTCATTTAGAGCATGAGAGATTAATGGACACCATCAGCAACATAGATGATCTAGATGGCCTACTCGAGTGAGTACATTTCCAGGTTTTACTAGATTGTCTAGTGTGTTAGATTGTCAGGTGCGTTATTTAAACTTTAAAGTGTGTGCTAAAACACAATTTCAATGAGTTATCCTTTAGTTTATTCCCAATGTAATAACCTATGATTGACGAATACCATTCATAGACATCCTACTATTCACAAAGTACTGGACAGTATAAACATGATCCTACACCCTCGTGTGAGTTATCTATAAATAATGTTTACACAAATTCATTGGGTTCTCTTTATTTTCGGATGAGAGTACTAATGTTTAGCCTTTCGTGTGCCTAGGATACAAACACGATCTATGCCACATTGGAGGAACCCAGAACTATTGGTGTATTTAGACACCACCAAATAAAATTTGGAAAATAACATGCTCTTGAGTTGTTGCAATTTACTTTTTATTTTATTTTATATTAATGCACATTTAATTACATTGGTGGGTCAACCCTTGCAACTATTGCATTGGTGGGTCAACTCTGCAAAAACCTTGATTGCATGACTATTGGTAGTGTTCCCATATTGGCCTTTCCCATACACACTTGTAGGAACCAATGACATGCAATTATGCTGCTCCATTTGGTTTTTCGCCCCCGGACCGAAAGTCACCAAGTGTCCTTGAACCACATTTTGAGGTGACTTTCAACTTGACATAAATCGAAAACCGGAGGTCGCATCGATGAACCATTGACTCCGTTTGTCTCCTAGAATGTGAATACATCTAGGGGTCCCTCTCTACCATGTTTCCATGGCTGAGTGACTACATTGTGCATTGATTTCACAAACTAGGGTTTTTCTTAGTTTCCTTGAATGCAACTCTTGCATTGGTGGGTCAAATATACAAAAACTCCACCGTGTGACTATTGGTAGTGTTCCCATATCAAACTTTCCCATACACACTTGTAGGAGCCAACAACATGTAATTATTCTTCTCCATTTTGTTTTTCTCTCCCAAGGAAATAGTCACCAAGTGTCCCTGAACCATATTTTGAGGTGAATTTCAACTCGACATAAATCAACAACTAGAGGTCGGATAGACTAACTGTCGAATCCGTTGGTATTCTAGCATGAAACTACATATAGGGGGGGATCTCTACCATGTTTTCATGGCACGGTGACTACATTGTGCATTGATTTCATAAACCATGGTTTTGCTCAGTTTCTTTGAATGCAACTCTTACATTGGTGGGTCAAATCTGCAAAAACCTCCACCATTCCACTATTGGTAGTGTTCCCATATCGGCCTTACCCATACACAATTACAGGAGCCAAGGACATGCAATTATGCTTCTCTGTTTGGTTTTTCTCTCCCAGACCGAAAGTCACCAAGTGTCCATGAACCACATTTTGAGGTGACTTTCAACTCGATATAACTTGGAAACCGGAGGTCAGATCAATGAACCATCAACTCAATTTGTATCCTATCATGTGAATACATATAGGTGGACCTCTCTACCATGTTTTCATGGCCCTTTGACTACATTGTGCATTGATTTCATAACTAGTGTTTTGGTCAGTTTCCTTGAATACAACTCTTAGATTGGTGGGTCAACTATGCAAAAAAATCCACCGTGCGACTATTGGTAGTTTTCCCATATTGGAATTTCCCATACACACTTGTGGGAGCCAACCAAATGTAATTATGCTGCTCTGTTTGGTTTATCGCTCCCAGACCGAAAGTCACCAAGTGTCCTTGAACCACATTTTGAGGCGAATCTCAACTCGACATAAATCGACAATTGGAGGTCAAATCGAAGAATCGTTGAGTCCATTGGTATCCTGGCATGTGACTACATCTAGGGGGGAATCTACACCATGTTTGCATGGTTCAGCGAATACATTGTACATTGCTTTAATAAACTAGAGTTTTTCTCAGTTTCCTTTAATGCAAGTCTTGCATTGGTGGGTCAACTCTGCAAAAACCTTCACCGTGTGACTATTGGTAGTGTTTCCATATAGGCCTTTCCCATACACACTTGAAAGAGCCAACGTCATGCAATTATGCTGCTATGTTTGGTTTTTCACTCCCGGATCGAAATTCACCAAGTTTCCCTAAACCACATTTTGAGGCGACTTTCAAATCGAAATAAATCGGCAACCAGAGGTCGAATCAATGAATCGTCAACTCTGTTTGTCTCTTGGAATGCGACTACATCTAGGGGGGCGTCTCCACCATGTTTTCATGGCCCAGTGACAACATTGTGCATTAATTTCATAAACTAGGGTTTTGCTCAATTTCCTTGAATTAAAACTATCACATGAAACATATATTGAAAATATGTTGAATAGTTTTAGCATGAAGGATGCTAAAGAAGTAAACAAACCTTTATAAAATCATTTCAAATTATTTTCCAACTTAATTTTTTCATGATCCTCCTTTTTCAATCACTTTTCAATGTCGTAAGCTTCGTATTACCCCATCCTTGTTGGGTGAATAAATGAATGGTAGTGGATATGGCTAGCCCTTGGTCCACTAATACCAATATGGGAGATTATATTTATATTTATATTTTTAATATCAATGATGCACAAATGGATTCATCAAACCAAATTTCATGACTAATAGGTACCATATTTCTCACCCATCACCTCACCACACTATTTATAAGAGAAATGGAATTTATAAAGAAACAAAATCATACAAAAAGAATATATTCAACATAAATAACACATAAGGATATGTCATGATTAGGTTTATAATCTTATAAAGGGATATTAATTTGTTTTTTGATAGGAGCAAGTGTTAAGGGATTTTTTCGTTTAAGTGGTCAAGTGCCTTTATTATTCTTGTTTCGTCATGATCAAAAGAATTATGATCCCTATGTTTTGATTAAATTAAACACTAAATAATCAGTCCACACAATAAACAAGGTCAACAATGTACTATGGAGTGCAGTTCATGGAAGAATCAAGTGGAAGTGAAGTGCAATGACAACACCAAGGATCTAAGATAAACCTTGATTTGTAGTGACTTATAATCTCAATTCTCGAATCAAAATAGTAGATATATCATGTTATAATATCTACAAGAGAATGTAAGCCTTCAAGAAGGTATAAATATTTTCTTCAATACTTATAGAATACTTATTACTTTGAAATTGAAGTTGAACCTACTACATTTGAAGACGCTGTTGCAGCTGCAACAATTTCCCAAAATTCCAAAAAATTTTAGGACCCTCCTTTTTGCTTAGTATTTTCGTTTCTTCTTTGATTTGGTCTGAGAATTTTCCGAAAGAGTTGCTTATGTTTGAAGTGGTTTATCACCTGTTGAATTTCTCTCTAGTGCTGAAAAGTTTACATTTTTATCAAGCCTTATCGTTATCCTTGATTACCTTTGAAGCCACTCTGAATTGGAAGTTTGTTGAATTGACTTTCCCACCATTGCGGAGTTTTTTTCCTTGTCGTTTTCCGCTGTTGCAGGTGACTTTTGGTTCTACATCGGAAGGTATGATTATTTCCTTGTCCGCCGTTGTAGACGGTATCTGCATTTACTTTCCACCTTTGCGGATGAGTTTGAGATTTTAGCTTTTGTTTCCTTTCCGATAAATGTGTTTTAAGCTCAGCGGAGTATTGGTTTAAAGCGGAGGCTTTATCATTTATTTCTCTCGCCGTTGCAGAAGGAAAGCCGTTCTTTCCCCCCCGATCCTTTATTGTTTCAAGTCATTGGGTCCCACAGTTGCGGATGGTTCCACGGTTTGAGTTTCTGCCGTTGCGGGTAGAAGTTGGCTTTCATCACCCGATCCTAAAAGCCGTCCGACGTCCAATCATTGGTTTTTTCGCCTTACTTGTTCGCCGTTACGGAGGAGGTTTCGTTTGTCTTCCGATCATCTTTGCTGCCGACGTCCGATATATATATTTTTTTCCATACATCTCCGCCGTTACGGATGATTTTATTATTGAGCCGTCCGTCGTTGCGGAGGGAAATTCACTTTCTCCCTCCGATCCAAGCTCCTTGACATCCGGTGTATGGTTTCACCCACCATGTTGACTTTGTATATAGATGAGCGGGTCACGAGGTTTGTTTATCATTTCAATATTGTCGACTAGTGTGCTCTGTCGTTAACTATCGCGCTCGTCCGTTTCTCCATTTGCAGTACTTTCGGTCCAGGTGTCTTCACCATGCTCGGCGGATTCTCCATGTCGGCTGCGCGTCTGTGCCAGGTAGGTTCTATTCACCTGTTCCCGTTCCGTTGTGACATTCGGTAGGGTTTTATGTGGTCAGTTTGGATTGCGGTGGTTTTTTTGCCCCGGTGGGGTTCCGGTTCCATTGTTTTTCACGCCTATATAGGTGGGGGGAGTTTTAATCTGGAATGTCAGTGGGGGAATTTTTAACCCACGAACTTATTATCTTGGCCCGTGGCCTCTATTTGTAAGCCCCGCACGTTACCAATGGGGGGCTTGGTGCAGACGGTCGTTGCGCTGTCTGCACCAAGCTGCCCCGGGTGGTAATGATTGTGCAGGAGGGGGGGGTTATATACGTTTTTCTTAAAGTACCTGTTAGTCCTCACCACAGTTACAGCCCTTATTTTACCCGCATCCTCGAACAGTTGTGTTTGCCGCGCCGTTTTGCGCACCATTGTCTGAAACCCGAGTCGGTTGGAAGGGATGTGCCGCTGTTGTAGTTCGTTAACTGAAAATCGCACGGGTAGTGAGTTTGATAGGAGTGTTTTGCAGCAGGATGAAAATAATACCCGCAGAGAGTGAAATGTCTAGTCGGCTTAATGTAAATTTTCTCCTTCGAACTGCGCAAGTCCTTGTTGATTTTAGTCGGGATAGGTTTTTTATTGTAAAATGTTTGTTATTATAAAACGCATAAGTGACTCGCACAGTCATACTGCATATAGCTACTTGCAATCAGTTTCTTTAACTATGCACAGACTAAACTACTGAATACTGCACATTGCATTTTAATGGTTCTGATGGTTAAGTCATTTTTAGGCTGTACATGCATGCATTTGCTTCACCACTTGCTATCACAATTAAACACAGAAAATGGCACATTGCATGTGGATGTAGTTTTATCGTAGTCTAGAAGATGGTTGATGGAATGATTTAAATATCATACAGCACTGTTTTGTATCATGCTAAGATAGTGTGCATTTGGTTGTAATAGTCCTATTAGTCAAGCCAATCAGGTTATGCACGCTTATATCTTAGTTTCATCGACTAGTTGCTGTCATGGTACCCACAGAAAGAATAAAATTTTTGCACAGTGTCTTGTGAATGGCTGCAACTTGAATTGCTTAATATCACAATGTTATACATGGCAAGAAGAGCTCACAATGTCCAAGAGACAAAAGAAGAAGGCCCCATTGGTGGAAGAAGGGCTAGAAGTAGAAGTGGTAACAAAGACAGAATATATATATGAGGATACAAAGTGCATTTCAGGCATTGAACTCGAATATCAGTGGGGGGATATCTACAGATTAATCACCCGAAGAGAGGTTCCTGATATAGGACTGGAAGAAGAATCCATCTACGCCAACATCGAAAAATCTACACTAATGAAGGTTTCCACTAGGCCAGAGCTTTTCCCATGCTCTGAAGTTATAGGATGGATTCTTCCTCGGGCGGATGTCTCAACGATGATCCTTGAAGATGTCAACAGACAGGGCTATGCTGCCGCATAGCCCTGGATATGTAGCCCTAGCTTATCACCTGCCAGAATCCCAAGTCTTCATATCTGATGATTGGATAAAGAACATTAAAATGGACCTGGTGGAAACTATGAAAAGGATGATGTTGCAAGGAAAGCATTACAGACACAGAACAACCGGGGAATATGATACAGCTAGCCTACGGGTTCCATACAGATTCATAGCTTTAATGCTCAACCGAGTCTTTGGAAGAGCTCATGGCAGGCTCTTCAAGCTAGAATGGGTCCCAATCATATTTCATGTTGCCACCCAAGGGACGATATTTAATTGGGCCAGCCTGGTCTCAAATAGCCTCTCTGCTTGTTTGGCCTTGGCCCTGGGAGGAGAGTCTCAAAAAAAGTCTGAGTTTTACATGAGCTCAATCCTTATAGACTGCATATTGTGCCACCAACCCTTCCCTGGTCTCAGATGCATCTGGGACAGGGAAATAATGCCCATCTATGCTGCTTACAGACCATTGTGGGCACATGTATACCACATCCATTACAGAGAGGTCTGTGAAAATTTCCTTATGTCGCTGTACAAACTCATCTTTCTGGAGGAATTTGACTGTATGTCGGAGGGGGCCATGCAAGTGATAGGAGAATACGTAGACTACTACTTCACTGAAAATGGCATGTACTTCAGAATGTTTGGTGGCTCAAGACCACCTTCCCTGCTGCCTAAGTATGCAACTGACTATGTTATCCACAAGGAGGCAGTCAGACAAGTGTTCATAGATGGAATATGCAGTTTTCTTTTTGAACATAAGAAGACTGCATACCCTCCTTTGCCATTTAAGCTGGGAAGCTGTAGATTCGCTAAAGTAAAACAGGATGAGGAATTCGTGGAAGAATTAGAGAAATTCCATTTTGGCAAGATGCCATATCATAGGAGTGACTCACAAGGAAAAGTGATGGAGCATTTTAAAGAACACAAGGTTCACTTTGAATACACTCACCATTTTGATAAAGAAGAATCCTTCTTTCGAAGTGCCCCTAACATGACAGCCCTAAGAAGACGGTTCAAGCCAAAGATTACCACTAAAGGTGGAAAAGGGGTTGAGCAAGCCAAAGTGGAAGAAGAGGCCAAGAGGAGACAAGAGGAGGCCCAAAAGCTAGCACGGGAAGCTGCAGGATGGCTTCAGAGTGAAGAAGAGGAGAAAAGAAAAGCTGCCCAAGAAGCAGTTGAGAAAGCTCAAGAAGCAGCCAAAGAGGCAGAAGAAGCCAAAGAAGCAGCTGAAGAAGAAAAGAGAAAGCATGATGAGGAGTTGAAAAAACAGGAAGTAGAAAGGCCGAAGCTGGCCGAGGCGGGACAGTCAGATACTGGAGAGCAAGCCCAAGATACTGAAAACCCAGAAGTTCAGGATCCACAAGTGCCTGCTGCCAGCACCCCTGTGGTCCCTATGCTCAAGATAGTCCCTTTTATCCAGAAAAAAGGGAGAAGAAATTCCTGACTTCAACACTGTGTTTTATGATAGAGAAACGAAAAGGATAATCAAGAGGACAGAAAGAAAAGTTGAAGCAGGAGAACTACCAGGAAAGATGATAACATATACCACTGTGATGCTAGGAACAGACCAGGATCCTAGGTTCACGCTGAGAGCCGGGGCTGCAATGATCGATGCCTCAGAAGATAACATAAACAAGGTGATGATTGAACTAGAGTCATCTAAGAAAACCTCTTCTCAGCTAAAAGATACCTTGAGGAAAGAAAGAGAGGAAGGAAACAAATTGAAGCGGAAATTTGAACACTTACAGAGGGAGATGAAGACTGTTGAGGCTGAGTTGCAGACCCTACATGAAGAGAGACAAGCTCAAGAGACTACACAAGAACACCTTGAGCAAGTGCAAGCAAAAGATCAAGAGTTGAAGAAGGAGAAGGAGCAGTTACTGGCAAAGGTGGAGGACCTAGAATAACAGCTGAAGATCCTCTTGCAGGAAAATGATATGCACTCCCAAGAACTGAGAAAGGAGCATCAAGAACAAATCTCTTCGTTGAACACTGCTTTGGAAATGGCAAGAGAGCAGCAGGTAAATCTCCAGCCATTCAAAGAACATATCATGGCCGAGAAAACTAAAATACTCCAGCTACAGCTTGCTCTAGAGGAGGAAAGGTGTAGGTCCTTCAGATCGATAGCCGGTTAGGGGAAATCACGGAGACCTCCTCCTACTTCGTGGATAGATCCCAGGAGGTTCTTGAAGTCTTGAATGCTAGGATTGCAAGGCTGGAAAATAATGTAGAGATTCCAACAGAACTACCAGCAAAATACCATCAAGCCCTCAAGAGAGATCATGACCTGGTAGAGTTCGCTGTCAGCACCACCGAAGACTTCAAGAAGGCTATCAAAAGGACGCAAGGAGCATGCTCAGAATACTTCAGAAGGCTCCTTAATACATACAATCGATGTCAGACAGAAGCTGAACATAGGCTTGATGAGTTCCTAGACCATAAAGCCTTTATAGAAATATTGCAGAGTAGATATCAGGATAGAGAGGCTAGAACGCAACAGATCAAGGCCATTGATGACCTAGTTCTGAAGAATGAAGTAGGTCACCCAGCTATGAGTATACAGTTTCTGGAAGATCAGCTTCGGTTGAGCCCAGCAAGGATAGAGGCCATAATGAACCAAGTTGCAAAATTTGAAATCAACATTCAGTTCTTGGAACCCTGCATCTTCAAAAGCATTGCTGCTGAAGCTTCAGCATGGAAAAAGTTTTTAGATACTCAAGCGGGACCTTCCACATAAGGGATTAAACATCTTTTGTATTTTTGTATAAATTTTGTAAAGACGTTTGGAAAAGTGAAACGTTGGGAAAATGAAAGGTTGGGAAGCCGAAAGGTTCC
Organism: Pseudotsuga menziesii; assembly: GCA_001517045.1. Classification (NCBI taxonomy): domain Eukaryota; kingdom Viridiplantae; phylum Streptophyta; class Pinopsida; order Pinales; family Pinaceae; genus Pseudotsuga; species Pseudotsuga menziesii. The sequence goes on from LPNX010293476.1 coordinate 56,091, forward strand.
TTTGGGCAGCCCAACCATTTCACTCTTTTTGTATAAATGTAGAGAATGTAGAAGAAAGAGGGGCTTTTTCCCAGTGAGACTGGAGGACATATTGTAAGAAGAACTATTTCATTTTGCAATAAGAAATTACAGTTTTCCTGTTGGAGAAAGAGATGTGAAATTTCCTAATGTTATGCAATGGATGGTGGGAAGATGAACTACTTTATTTTTCAGCTTGTGTCCATAAATCGTGAGATCGTTCTAACTTTATGACCTATGTCTTTTTGAATGATTTCTGAATTATTTTTGTGGAAAGTTCACCAAGAGTAATGTATGTGGCTTATATAACAATTAGCTATCTGATTGTTAGAATATTTTCTCATTCATGTGTTGTAAATATGAATATCAGATATCTGTAATTTATGTTTATAATACATTGATAATACACATTACTCGTAAATAATCACTTTTTTGGCTCCCCAGGGATAGATAGATAGGTGGTTAGATAGTTAATTGTTTTACTTCATGGCTGCATATGTGATTTAGATGCCTGCGAGCCTTAAGACGAGAGGTAAGAACCTGCGCATCACATTGTGTAGTTCCTTGCATCTTTATCACCCTTCATTGTTAGTTAGGCATTTGCATTACATGCATTAAGTTAAAAATACAAAAACTCGGTGGATCGGGCCATAACCGGTAAAACCCTTTGTTTTGTTACCTTGACTTACGGTAGCCGGACCGCAAACCAGACGGATTCCCTATACCAAACAGTCAACGGGCTAGTTGGGAACGTTGATTGGGGAGAATCCTTTACTGTTGCCGCCTGCGAATTTCCAAGCCTCAACAGACACATAGTGGATATAGAAAAAAAATTTGGTTGGAGGCTATGAGAGATGAGATGAAATCTATGATGGTGAACCACACATTAAGTATCATTTTAATTAAACACATACTTAATTAAATATATAGTTAAGCATATCTGAAAGGCATATAATTAATATTATGTACCCATATCAAGTCAACCATATATATAAATATGAACCTTTCTTTATATTTGTTATACCAAAATCCTATCACCATCATGTGATAAGACCTTTGACATACCTACTTGCCCTGAATCCTAGCCTCTAGAGTGAATACTAAATGGTTTCTTATTAGTCTGTCATACAAATTCCCAGCACCACTCATCCTCCTTTATCTAGGAACGGTACCCCTATTCACACCGCTTTTCATCTGTTGTCCACAAGCAGTGCCACCGCCTGTTACCCTTGGTCCATAGGCGGTTATTACCAGAACCACTCTGTCATAGAAGGAGAAGCGCGGTACCCTAGGTAAAAAGGGAAAAAGAGAAGCTTCTTGAGGCTTCTAGATGATAAGCCTCGAGATATCCCTTATCCCTACTATTGTGGGTTGGTTGAGCTCGAGATCCCTCATCCTAGGATCTTAGAAGCCACCTCACCCACTAATTTCTCAACCATCTCTATCCATTAAAGCCTTATAAATATGAGCTCATAGCCATGGTTGATGGGAGAACATTAAAGGTATTGTTATGCTGTTGGACTGATTCTTGGCCCAAGATCATTTGGAGAGAGCATAGAGAGCTAGAGTTGGAGCTTTTGGGGATGAAGAGTTGGTTTCATGAAGATGCATGTCAACACTAAGGCTTGGTTGTAAACTTCTTCATATTTTTAATGCAAGCTGATTTTATATCCCATATATATTGTTGATGTTTGATTTCAGATATATATTGCTAGATTCCTTAGTCACTAGCATAGATTAGTAGATCATATTCTGGTTGCCTTGATCTGTTTCGTGTTGAACTCTTTTGCAGGTACACAGGTGAACTATCAAAGCCTTGTATTCCAGATGTCTACAACATCTAGGGGAAGTTATCAACCTCTGTGATCTATTTGTTCTGGATCTGAACCATTCAGACCAGCAGAACACCTTGCTGTCCGCAGGAGGTGAAATATTTCGATCAACAAATCTGGCGACACTGCCAGTGAGTAGTTGTATTCAGTTGTTCTAATAGCCCTTAGTCTGTAACTCTTGTCCGAATCCAGGCTCCATTTTCTTCAACTCTTTACAATCAGATCTACTTTCTGATCTATATTATTTGGGTTTGAAATTTGTATATCTGTTCAGATCCGAGTCATTTCAATTTTTTATGCTCTGTTACCATATTCAATTCGATAGTATTCACCTTGATCTAGTCTTTTTGATCTGATCCATTGTTCTCTTTCTTGTTTTGTCCATCTACAAGGAACCACGGCAATGCTTTATGCGAGGGGTTGTGCCACCGCCTGAACATAGTGGACAGTAAGTGGTGCCACCACCTATATCTAGTTAGCGAGGAGCGGTGCTGCTTTGGAAATGCTCTTACAACACCTACGAAGCGTCGTACCAGGTAGGCATTAGTCCAAAACCCTTTTTCCTCATTTTTCTTTGTAAAAATTTGGAATTTTGATTGCTTTCAGTTCTATTATCAGGCTTGTGTTATTGAATCTGATGTCTGTGTCTTGCTACTTTGATGGTTTAAGATTGATTTTGAGTGGAATTTCAAAAATTTGTTTAGTCTTTTTTATTGTTCATCCGCTTCTTGCTTGTTGGTTGTGTTTAAAGAAGGATTTCTTGTTTTCTGAAAGTTAGGGTGCTCATTGAACTCTCTTTTCGTTGCATATACTGAAAGAAGAACATTAGATTAGCTTCTAGATTTCATTTCTTGCTTGCATAGTAAACTTCTTTTTTCCCTTCAAAAAAGAAAAGTTTTGCTTGAGATTAGGACATCATATTTGAGCGTTGGATTTGGGTTTTCTGATTGGCTTCATAAGCTTTCAGGACCTTTACGATCTTTCGTCTCTCATGCATATAGGACTATCTCGATCAAAAAAAAAAAATGGTAGTTTAAGTTAGATTTGCTTATGTTTTTAAGAAATTTGAAAAGTTAGAGTGCATTGGCATGTAGGTGTGCTTGGTGTTGTTCTTTAAGGAAAAGATATTCTCACCCTTCCCATTTGCTTTCGGAAAGAAGAATTTGGTTTGTAGAATTATTTGCTTGTCTTTGATATGATGTTCATGACTGTTGATTGGAATGATTTTTGGTTTTGAAAACAAAAGAAAAACAGTCTCTTCCCTCCCGTAAGTAGGCATATTGAACGGTAAAGTGAACATTTGCACAAGCATACTGCATGGTTTTACTTTTCTATCAGAACATCATGCATTCACCTAACCGTACAAGTTAAAATAAATGGTATTTGTAGGTTAAAATTTACATAGTAACTTGAGTGATAGGTTAGAGACGTGTTTGGACGTCGTAAAATGTAGGACTTGTCGTAAACGGGACTCGCGCGGTTCTTCCACGTACCGTTGGTATATCGAACGGCCTTTCATGTACCCTTGAAGTATATAGAAAGGTACTTCGCGTACTCGATTGTATATCGAAAGGCCCCTTGTGTACGGTTATGCATTAGATAGCACTACTACCGATTCAAGCTCCCACGTACCTTGAGTATATCGGGAGACCCCACTAGGGAACCTTATGTATTTGAGAAAATCCCTTTGGTCATCTTGTTTGGAGCCATACATCAAAAACAACATTAAGGGAGATTACTACGCACGTACCATCGAGGTATATCATGAGTGGCACTGGCTTGACAATCCTAGTGAGAGACCTGACTTTTGAACTCCTCCTGTCATTTTAAGTCTGCTTGTTTTGACCTATAGTTTGAGTAGGGAAGTATTTTGGTGTGTTTTTTTTAGATTTTCAGACCCCGGGTTAGATAGGAACTGTACACACTGACTGAGTTAAGACAGTCCAGGAGAGTACAGGTCTTGCCACCCGATTTTACTTCTATTTCAGAAGGAAATCCAATGGAAGCTATCGACCGAGGAGTTGCTACCACCTCCCAAGTGGGAGATAATGTGGTGGTGGAAAGTGGAGTGCCATATTCTTCACACTCGCCTCCCTGGGTCCAACATCCTTCCCATGAGGATTCATCACTCCATCCTCCCGTGGAAGATCATGTTGATGATACCCGTTCGGATTTTGGTCATAATGCTCCTTTTTGGGAGACACCTATCAGACAGGCCATTGCCTCATTTGGCACCCATGTAAGTTCTCTTGAAAGTGAAGAAGAACATAGGAAATACCATGCTGCTATCCTCCATGCATAGGAGGTAGAAAAGCAGATTGACAACCTATTAGGCCCTTCACCAGTTCATTCCACATTCCTTCTTGTGGGATATCGTTCACTAGCTGATTCTAGGAGACCCATTGAACTGATTATAGATCATCCATTAACAACCCACAGCCCAGGTCAAATTTCCACCCCTCTCACCTCTTATGTTATGTTTGATCCAAATCCACCCAGATATTTTGCATCTGGGGCCCAACCTTCATTTCCTATGTCTTTAGTACCCTTGAATGCCAGGGGGAAACCCCCAACACAACCTACGTTATCTAATCACAGAGTTGTACCTAGTCAAGAGCAGACCTCTAACATAGAAACATATATAGTTTTTGTCCCTCCCACCCACACAAATGTGGTAAATCCCCCATCTATTTCAGGTCATCCCTTGGGGGCACAACCTGTTGCCATTCAGTCTTCTAGTGGTTATGGTTATCAAATCCCTGTAGGTAATCATCCATCTAATCCTACTAGAATTCCATTCCCTAGCAACACTTTTACGCCATGGGGGCAACCCAACTGGTCTTACATGCCAGCCATGGGAGGGATACCCATACATACTACGGGAGGTGTGGGAGGACCACCTTACAGAGGTCCTCCCCTTGGGGGACCTAATGGTCCTAGAGGGCCTGATGGTCCTCCTCATGGTCCTCGCAGTCCTAGTGATCCTAGGGGACCTGGTGGCTTTCCTCCTTATGGCTCAAGAGGGTCTGGTGGCCCTCCACCTAGTGGTTATGGTGGCTCTGGAGGTTCCAGAGGGTCTGGTGGTCTGCCTCCTGGTGGTCCTGGTGGTCTTGGTGGTCTAGGTGGTCCTGGCACTCCTGATGGCTCTGGAGGTCCTCCTCCTGGAGGCCTTGGTGGTCCTAGCGGTCCTAATTCTAGAAATCAACACCCCATGGGTGGATTTCCCAGTAGTTCTTCCTCACAACAACCTGTTTATCAATCCATCTATGTCCCTACTGGTAATTTCATGCCATATCGATATTACCAGTATGTGCATCCCAATAGACAGTTACCTTTCCTTGCAAATTTCGACTTGCCTGATTTGTCCAAGTTGATTAATGATCCCATTTGACACCATCCCTCATGGCCTCCTATTCCAGTAAAGTTACCATTGGACATTCCAAAATTCAATGGGAAGCAGGGTGAAGATTCGCGAAACCATGTTATGACTTTTCATTTGTGGTGTTCCTCGAACTCCCCCATGGATGATTCCATCCGGTTACGACTCTTTCAGGGAACTTTGACCAGTACGGCCGTGAAGTGGTATATTGAACTCCCACAACATTCATTTGTGTATTTTGGCTCGTTGGCAACTGTATTTCTTACGCAATTTTATCTCCATATTCGTTATGAAACGGGCACTGATCTTTTAACTTCTCTACGACAGAACACCTCCACCCACATTTCTGACCATATTCATGAGTGGAGAAGGTGGAGAAGGCTTATTAAGGCCCCTATTCCGGATCAGTTGTTAGCTAATTGGTTCACTAAGTCCTTGTTGCCTCCTATTGCCTGAGATGTGGCCATGGGCAATGTCGTTACTGAAGAGTAGGCTATTAGTCGGGCTCAGTACCTAGACTTGGTTTATTCCCTGTCCGGGACTCTTTATGACCTGATTCCTCAAGCTACTCGCCCCAACACTGACCCTGCCAAGCCATCAGCAAAAGTACCTGTTGATGGGATTGTTGGTTCAATCCAGTCCCCATCCACAGCAAAACTTGCCAAGCAAACCCAACTTGTTACTCCTTCGACTCCCAAGGTTTCTGCCGAGGTCAATTCTATTCAAAGTACTCAAACCTCGGGTAATAAAAAGAAAGGTAAAAATCAGAATAAAAAACCTGGAAACCAGCAAAAGACCCCACAATCAACCCATAGTGACAACAACACAGGGAAAAGGAAGGCTAAATACCCTTGTTTGTTATGTGGTGGTGACCACTTCTCAAAGGAGTGTCCCCGTCGGGACAAAATATCCCAGTTTTTGAATTTTAATCCCGCACCTACAGTACTTACGGATCCCTTTCCCTCTCAACAACAGCTGGTAGACCACATGTCGAACCAGGGTAACTCTAGTTCATCGGAGGAGATTCGTATGATGTCCTCAGATACCATCCATCTGCAAACTCGAAGCCAAAATTATGATAAACCCATAGACAAGCAAGAAGATCAATATTCTTCAGGGAAAGCTCCCTCCACTAGTTCTCTGGAATCCTCATCTACGGTTCCCTTGTTCATCAAGAAGCCTACTCTTGACATGATTTTGCGCCCACCCAAGAGTACTCTTCGAAAGGCTGTCTTTAATCCCAATGCTCGAGCTGCTCAATTCTATAATGTGGTTGAAGATCTTGCTCAAGCACCTTGTGTGATGTCCACCCTAGAAGTACTCCAAAGTTGCCCTTCACAGCGCAAGAAATTGTTGACTGCATTAGGAGTTGTAGACCCGGATAACACTAACTTGATTCACTTCAATGTTGAGAACTATAAACCTAGATTACCGCATAAAATTGCTTTTCAGATCATTACCAAAGTAGTGGGAAAGAAAGTCTTTCAAACAGTACTAGATGAAGGAACTTTGACCTCGGTGTTATCTCTGACTTGTTGGAAAGCTCTTGGTTCTCCTGAGCTTGTTACATCACCTACGACCCTTAAAGCCTTTTATGGACGGGGTTTCCAACCCCATGGCCTCATATCAGCCCTCATGGTCGAGCTGGGGGGAAAAATCATTTCCATCCAAGTAGAAGTGGTAGATGCCCTTTTAGATTATAACCTCCTTTTAGGAAGGAATTGGTTCTATCCCATGAATGTTGTTGCTTCAACAGTATTTCGAACGGTCCAATTCCCACATCTCGGGAGAATTGTTACTATTGACCAGCTTGATTTCTGTACGCCGGATGTTTCTACCTCCATGACTAATAACATCCCCATGTTAGGTCAGTCTCCTCCTCCTTACCATTTGATTGGGGTAGGTATGATGAAGGATTCATCCCTTATGGGGATTTTTCCCTCTACTCCTCCTAGCATGGATACCACAATAATACATATGATCGCCTCATTTGATATTGAGCCCTAGGGCGCAAATGTTGTTGAGTCCACCTTGTTGAGCTCGCACGAAGCTATGTATGAGACCATTCAAACTTGCTCCGATGATCACACTAATGACATTCATGTAGTGGCTTCGGACCCTTACCATTTACCGTACTGGTTAGCACCTTCTCTTCCGGTTCTAGACTATCTCTCTAAGACTTTTCCTTTCGATGAGTCCATTATAGAGATCATGAATATGGATGAGCCCATTTGGGAGGATCACCATCATAGATCCATGTTCCTCCCCAATACCAGTTCGGGCAACCATGATTTTTCATCCTTGTTTCCTACTGATATTGTCAAATTTCCGCAAAGTCCTATATTGTTGCAAGATATAGATTATGAAGGAAACCTTTGCAACATTACTCAGATGAACCCAATTGACATATTAGCCAAGCTTGATGTTATTGAGCATGTTCATGTTGGGCAGAACTTCTCCATAGATGAATCTGAAGCATATAAGGCACTTTTTAAGGAATTCGGCGATATTTTTGCTTGGTCCTATGAAGAAATGCCGGGGATTGACCCTTCCATTGTGGTCCATGAGATTAAAACTTATCCCACGGCTAAACCTGTCAGGCAGAAACTTAGGCAAGTCTATCCTAGGAAGGCTGTAGCTATTAAAGCTGAGATTGAGAAACTTCTGAAAGTTAGTTTTATTTATCCTGTACCTTTGACGGAATGGGTATCGAACGTTGTCCCTGTCAATAAAAAGTAGGGCACCATTAGAGTCTGCATCGAATTTAGGGATTTAAATAAAGCTTGTCCCAAAGACAACTTTCCTACCTCGCACATCGATCAGATTATCGACAACTGTGCTGGAAGTGTCATATTTTCATTCATGGATGGCTTCTCTGGTTACAATCAGATTGAAATATTGCCCACCAATCAGCATAAGATGACATTAATTTTCCCATGGTGAACCTTTGCATATAAGAAGTTACCTTTCAGCTTGAAAAACACTGGTGCCACATTCCAGTGTGCGATGTCCTATGCGTTTCACGACATTAAACATATTGTTGAACCGTACCTTGACGACCTCCCCGCTCATTCACAGTGATAGGAGGACAATCCCGATCATCTTAGAGACATATTCCTAAGATGTCGTCATTATAATATACAGCTCAATACACATAAATGTGTTTTTTGCATTGAGACGGGATGTCTGCTTGGCTTTGTGGTATCCAAATATGGCATCCAGATCGATCCTTTGAAGATCGACACCATCATCAATCTACCAGCCCCAACCAACATCCTTGAACTCCAAAGTTTGTAGGGGAAGGCAAACTTTCTCTGCCGTTTTGTGTGCAATTTCGCTGAGAAAATGCACGGTTATATGTGTCTCGTCAAGAAGAACACTCCATTCTTCTGGGATGGCCAGGCCCAACGCGCCTTTGATAGTCTTAAGCACACTCTAACTCATTCACCTGTGATACACCCCCCAAACTATTCAAAGGATTTTTTCTTGTATATTGTTGCCTCCGCTACTACCATTGCCATGGTTTTAGTGCAGGACAATCTCCACTGTCAGGAGCATGTGATTTATTACGCCAGTAAGAATCTTATTGATTCTGAAACCCGTTATTCACATGTAGAGAAGCTAGCTTTGGCCACGGTCATTGCTATGCAAGAATTTCATCACTACATTCTGCTTTGCACTACCACCGTATTGGCAGACTAGAACTCGATGTACTACATTCTGACTTGTCAGGTACTCGGGGGAAAGTACTCCCATTGGATCATCATCCTTCAGGAGTTCGATCTTGAGTTTGCCAAGGCTACATCAAAGAAATCCTTGGTTTTTTCCGAGCCTATATGTGACCTTCCCTATGCTACCACAGAATCTGAGCCCAGCGATTCATTTTCAGATGAATTCCTGTTCCTAATAAGCACTACTGATCCTTGGTATGGAGATTTGTTGATTTATCTCCAGACCCAGCGTTTCCAACCACTTCTATCTCGCGATGATCGTCGCCGCATCCGTCACCACGCGAAGTACTACCTCATCTTGCATGATACCTTGTATAGACGTGGGATTGACTCCATTCTTTGGTGATGCCTCACTCATGAGGAGGCTAAACACGTGCTAAATGATTGCCACTCTGGAGCATGTGGCAATCATTTATCTGGGATGGCTATAGCCTAGAAAATCCTTCGTGCTGGCTATTTCTGGCCTTCTGTCTTCAAAGACTGTCATGAGGCTATTAAGAAATGCCCACCATGCCAACATTTTTATCCCAAAAAGCGCACCCATCCTGCTCCGCTTCACCCCATCATTGTCGTTAGACCTTTTGCCAAATGGGGGATTGACTTCATGCATTGTAAACCTACCTCAGCCAGGGGGCATGGTTACATCATCGTAGCTGTGGATTATTTTACAAAATGGGCTGAGGCCATGCCTACATATGCAGAAGATGGTAAGACTGCCGCTCTCTTCTTGTTCAATCATATCATAGCTATATTTGGAGTTCCACAGTCCATCGTCACCGATCATGGATCCCATTTCCGTAATCCCATTTCCGTAATCAAATGATCGAGGAATTGAGTGCCAAGCTTGGTTTTTGCCATGAAAACTCTACGCCGTATTATCCGCAAGCTAATGATCAAGTAGAGGCCATTAACAAGGTTTTGAAAACTATGCGTTGTTGGATGGTTGGAGATTATAAATCCAATTGGCATCTCATTCTTTTTTCCACTCTTTGGGCTTATCAGACTTCTGTGAAAACAACTACTAGTTTCACGCCATTCCAGCTTGTCTATGGACTTGAAGCTGTATTTCCTATCCAATGTCAGATTCCATCTTTACAACTTGCCGTCGAACTTCTCCCAGAAACTTCCGCAGAGGAAGTGAGTTTATTGTACTTAAATAACCTTAATGAGACTCATAGAGATGCTTCCTTGGCTAATGAGGCACATAAGAAACGTGTCAAGGCACAGTGCGATAAATCTGTCTAGCCTCTTGTTTTCAACGAGGGTGACCTAGTTTTGACTTATGACCAGTGATATGACAAGCTAGGAAAGGGTAAGTTCGAGTCTATGTGGTATGGACCTTTCATTATTTCCAAGGTGTTAGGGAAAGGAGCCTATGAGTTGGTATATTATGATGGAATCCCTTTGGGGAAACCTCGCAATGGGTTGTACCTGAAAATGTACTATGCCTAGGTCTTCTTGAATGGTATCTTGTATATATGTATATTGATTGAATTTTAGTGTGTTTTCAGTCTTTTCAAGATGGTTTTGAGTTTTGGTGTCCGCATCTGTTTATACCATGTTTTGGTCATGCAGATGGCTTTCTACAGCTTCACTGATGGTGCTTTTCGCCACACCTTGAATCTAGCCTCGGCTGCTTGGGTTCTCTATTCCCCAGCTGAAGATTTGGTCAGTTTAGGAGCGGTTTTCTTAGGTCCCACTACTAATAACATCGTCGAGTATGAAGCGGTCATCGGTCTTCTGACTAAAGCTGCCTCCCAGGATGTCCATGATCTAGTAGTTTTGATGGACTCTCTACTCATGGTTTTTCACTTAAACCATGTCTACACCATTAGGAACCTGGTTCTCCTCCACCTCTTTCGGAGGGTACATTTGTTAGAAAGATCATTTGGAACCATTACATATAGGCATATCCCTAGGGAACATAATGTAGTTGCTGATTCATTGTATAATTACATCCTAGATTGGCATATTTCCCATTCATGACATTAATCAAACATGGTACATTGTAAATAAACATTTAAAGGCACATAGAACTCATAGAAAATGCATTTATCCATTTGAAACGTATAAAAATCATGTAAAAGTCTGTATATATATAGGTCTCAAGACCTCATCTGAAGCATGTAGGCTTTTAGGCAAAATCATCATACAAAATCCTGAAGCTATCATCTTTCAGTATACATGTCTCATCCACTAGTGGTGCTCATGATAGCACATCACTGCTCGAGCCACCCTGCATAGTAGCCTACTGAATCGGCCTGGTACTCGTGCTGTAGATCTCTGATATCTAGTCGGGAGGTCATCTATGTCAGCATCTGGGATGTCCAGAGTCAACCTCTCAAGGTTCTCCTCCAGCTCCCTGGAGATATCATCACCCTCTGGCACGAAGCGAGCTCTGCCTCATCTGTCTAATGGAGATGCTCTTCCAGGCCTCGCTGCTCCAACATCTGTATGAAGACAAACGGGTCTCGTCACTTATCATAAAAAATATAAAACATAAAAAAAATTTCATCTCTAGGGTTTCTTGTTTCTTACCATTGTCTCCCCACTTCCCTTCGGGTAGGAGTGGTAGGTCAGCATCACCTGTAAAATTTGTGCCCACTTAGGCATAGTCCTCAACCATGAGCATCTGATCCCGCAGCCATCTGAAGAACGCATCACCAAACTTCACTCTGCCCCCACCCGCTCCTGTGCGAGCCATGATTTGGACCCACCTTAGCATGCGGGGGTCCTGTGCTCTCAAACTCCGAAAAGTCACCTGGGGCCTCATCTGGGGGACCCGCTCAAAGAAGAAATAGGCTAAGATGGAACCAAAGCCAAACTGCTTCAGCTCTCCCTGCTGACATTTAGTCAACTGATCCTTGAAGATTGGAAGCAATGCTTCTGCCCAGTTGAACACCGTAGGTGCCATTGCCTTTAGGGCATACAACATATGTGCCCTGGAAGCCTGATGTACACCCGGCTCCCTGCCACCCTCTGCATGGTGAATAGAATGATCCACAGAGCCCTGTCTGTCACTGCCCTGATGGGGATTTTCTTCCTCGATGTACCTATACCTAGTGCACCGTGTCGATCTATGAGCTCTCTGGTGGTAATGTCCCCACCACGGGAACCTATCAGCGAGATAGGGGCACCCCGTCTTGATAGGCCAGTTAGGAAGTAGATGTCCTCTACTTCCACTATAAGTATATGTGCCCCCACCTTGAAATACTACTGTTCTAGATTCCACATTCTCAGTATGTGTTCTAGTAGTCTCTTGTGGGACACCATGCTTGGTGTCCGAAAGAACTTTATAAGCCCATAGTTCCAGAGTGCGGCAATACAAATTGGATTCCTTTCAGCAACAACATCCTCGTCATCATGGGTTCTTTCCTTCCATATCACCATATTTTGGAAGCCTAGACCTGCCAAAACAACAATAGTATACATCAATATCATCCTTAAGTCATTACAAATCAAACGAATGAGTGAATTTTGTATATATCATTGGTTTAATTTCTCCACGGCCGGCACCGCCTGTGCCCCATTGGAGACAGGCGGTGGCACCGCCTGTCAACCATGTTTTTGGCGTGGTTCTCGGGTGGTACCGCCTATCCCACAAGGGGTAGCCGCGGTGCTCGCAAATAGAATTTTAGGGCTTGCCAAATAGGCCTAAAACCCCATCAAATCCCAAAATAAAAGCTATGAAATCAAAGATGAAGGTCTTAGCTATTACTTGCAACTGACGAGACTGAAAACAAACGATGGAAACTCTCGGTATCAGCTGTGGAAGATCTGGCTAAAAAATGCTCCAAGTGCTCTCTGCCAAGAGGTAAATAGCGAAATGTTTGATTTTTTACTATTTACTTGCCCTATATAGACATTTTTTGGGTCTGACTTAGTATAGTTTTGATATTACATCATGTTCTGGTCAAAATCTATTTGTTGTAATCCTTTAATGTTGATTTTGGATGCATTTAACACTTGTTTATGAGTCATCTACAGGTTGACTTTAGTAAAATCTTTGGAAAGTTTGTTTACGGCTTTTTCGTACTTTCACAAAATGGAAAAGGTCATTGAGCGTTTATTACGACACTTTGTCACGCTCATTAAAGTCTAGTATCAAAGTTCCGAGTCTAGTTCAAGTTTCTTTCCAGGCTCGTAAAATACAACATTGTGTAAAGAAACGTTATGGAGTCTTCTTTTCACATCTTCTTTCAGACTCCTTTAACATGAAAAGATAGTCGAGTCTTCTTCCAAATCTTTCTAGGCTCGTAAAAAGTGACATTGTGTAAAGAAATTTCATGGAGTTCTCTTTAAACCCTTTTCAGACTCCCTAAATATGAAAAGATTGTCGAACGATCTTGTCTTCTTCACGTTCGTTAAAGTATTTGAAGGGTCGTCCGTCCGATGGTAGGTTAACTCTTTCTCGGTTCGGACAGTACTACTTACGATAAAGGAACACTCCAGCCAATCATAATTGGAAGAGTTCTCTAAGATATGATTTTACACTTTTTCGGGCCTTAGAGACTAAATCATATGAAAAAAAACCCCGATGGAGTCTTCTTCTATATTCATTCAGACTCTGTAAACATGAACGATATCGATTTTTCTTTCAGTGGACTCATTAAATTAAACATTGAGAGGCCCATTTTGGGAATGAACCCATCCTCTCTCAGGTTCGTAAAATATATGGGACTAGACTTGTCTTTTGACAAGCTATATCAAGTGTTTGTTACCCTCTTTGAACTCGTAAAACCAAAAAGAGGCACTCATCAATCATGATGGGGGAAATGGGAAAGGGAATAATTTTGCAAATAATGGCATTTGTTTGTCGTTACCTTTGAACATGGTACTTGTCTGCACAATCATGTTAGTCAACTGGGTATTCAGCTGATCTCCGTGACAATCCACTTTCATGAGTCTTTCCAATCCTTTGAGTCTTTCAAAAGAATTCATTGTCCACTGTCGCATTGTGTGTCTATCCTATCTAGTCATGTTGCCAAGTCATTTTGTCATGCCACCCAATGTTCAAAGGGAATCTGAAGAAGTCTTACCTCTACAATATACACAACCTTTGTGTCAGTATCTTTGAGTCAGTCATATGGTTACTATGTTCACATCTTTCTAGAACTATGTTCCGAGTTTCGTGTCGTCGATATGGGACTCACCATGGCTCTCCTTCGACAAGACTATTCCCATCGACATCAGCTCATCATCCAAAAAATAGTCTTAGAAACAATATTTAGTACCTTGAGATCTGTATGCTTTAATGATAGATTCTCTCACTCTTGACATAGGTTCACATCATTAACCTTTGATCGATAGAATCGACTGGGTGTTCGATATCAAGACATCTATTCACACTCAATAGATTGTACTAGGGTACCTTGGGAACCATTGACATTAATGGTGATCTCCCTCGCACTTGTTAATGGTTCACATTATTGGATGGTAATCAAGTGGTTTCTACCATGTTCGACTTCAGATCATTGTAATCACATGGATAGAATCGTACTTTGTGGAAGATGAGACGAAGACCCTGGGTATTTGTTTAAAAATGCTCATTGCTTTTCCCCAAGTTGCGATGGAGTTTTGTATATCTAGCATGGATCCACATTTGTATGGTCGTGGCTATGCTCAAATTTGCATCTGTATGACATAGATCTATGTTGTATGTCTGGTAGCTATGTCCAAGTTTGAGTCCTTTATCACATGGATCTACACTGTATTCTAGTAGCCATGCTTGTTTATTCCACTCATGGATCTACCTTGTATTGGTCTGCAGCTATGAGTTTGGTTACTTATGTCTATGATTCAACATACTGATGTACTACAGATGCCTACTTGACTGCATGCTCTGATCGAGCCAACATTTTCATCTCTTGGCAACGACTTGTTCTCAAAGCTCTTGTTTATCGTATCACTCTAAGACTCATGCTTCGGGGGGCATCCTGTTATACCAAAATCCTGTCACCATCATGTGATAAGACATTTGACATACCTACTTGCCCTGAATCCCAGCCTATGGAGTGAAGACAAAATGGTTTCTTATCAGTCTGTCATACAAATTCGCAGCATTGCTCATCCTCCTTTATCTAGGAGCAGTACCCCTGTTCGCATCACTTTTAATCGGTTGTCCACAAGCGGTTCCACCGCCTGCTACCCTTGGTCCATAGGAAATTATTACTAGAACCGCTCTGTCATAGAAGAAGAAGCACGGTACCCTGGGTAAAAAGGGAAAAAGAGAAGCTTCTCCAGGCTTCTAGATGATACGCCTTGAAATATCCCTTATCCCTACTATTGTGGGTTGGTTGAGCTAGAGATCCCTCATCCTAGGATCTTAGAGGCCACCTCACCCACTAATTTCTCAACAATCTCTATCCATTAAAGCTTTATAAATATGAGCTCATAGCCATGGTTGAGGGGAGAACATTAAAGGTATTGTTATGCTGTTGGACTGATTCTTGGCCCAAGATCATTTGGAGAGAGCATAGAGGGCTAGAGTCAGAGCTTTTGGGGATGAAGAGCTGGTTTCATGGAGATGCATGTCAACACTAAGGCTTGGTTGTAAACTTCTTAATATTTCTAATGCAAGTTGATTTTCTGTCCTATATATATTGTTGATGTTTGATTTCAGATATATATTGCTAGATTCCTTAGTCACTAGCATAGATTAGTAGATCATATTCTGGTTGCTTTGATTTGTTTCATGTTGAACTCTTTTGCAGGTACACAGGTGAACTATCAAATCCTTATATTCCAGATGTCTACAACGTCTAGGGGGATTTATCAACCTCTATGATCTATTTGTTCTGGATATGAACCATTCAAACTAGCGGAACACCTTGCTGTCTATGGGAGGTGAAATATTCCGATCAACAATATTATATGTACATATATTGTTTTCAAAAATGGCATGCCATGGTGTTACAGAGAGAAATTCCTATGGCTTGGGGTACCACAACATACAGCTTTGACTTCAGAAATCAATCTTTCCCAATATGCAATAAAAATAAAATGTCTAACACTAAAAGATCAGACCTCGTACCTTATTCCGGACGGTTGAAGTAGATCCCCGTTGAGCTTTCCAATCTTTAGCTTGAATTGATATAATACTTCCTCAACAACAAGTAAACAATACAAGCATACTATATATCATGGTGTTAGATCTATTCTAGCATATATAATCAATACTGTAAAAGCATTTGACATATTCCAATGGAGACAATATTCAATCAAATACACATCATTGGATAGGAAAAGATAGTTCTTATTAATATAAATTAGAGATTACAAGATAGATACAACCTCGGACGGCACGTCTGCGAACCGGATAAACTGAATCCCCCACTTGGGCCTCCACCACCTCAATCCTCCATCTCTCGATAGCAAGCTCACTAGCAAAAGGCAAGCTTGGGAATAACACAAAAGTGCTCCAAGGGACAAAAGGGATGCAGACTCAAGTACAAATTCTAGCAACAATGGACTATAGTTTCTTTGCTCTCAATCTCTCTATATGCCTTCAATGTACCAAGGGGTTCCTTATATAGCTTCACAAGGGATAATGAAGGCTCGAATCCGAGCGATCTCAAGGAATATGGAAGGCCAGGAGTCGAATGAGTCAGATCCATGTCAAGGAAAACTCCAAAAGGATTTGGATTATGCACACATCCCGATGTACGCGGTTATAGGGGTCAAACTCGCGTATGTACGCGGTTATAAGGGTCAAACCCGTGTATGTACACGGTTCTCGGGTAAAAAGCCGCATATATCATTTTTCATATAGTTTTAGGGATGATCAAGGAAACATCAAAGGATAAAAGATGGTCCATGGGGTCTAAAGAGTCTG
>LPNX010293476.1:77086-95793 GCA_001517045.1 Pseudotsuga menziesii
GCTGAGATTGTATAAGGCCTTCTTTCATTTGCACAAATGATTCTTCCTGTCATGTGTATTTCTAGTGGCTGCAAATGTCTCTTCGTAGTCTATGCCTTGTGCTACGAATCTTGCCTTGTATCCCATGATGTTTCCATCTATTGCATGATGGAACTACGAACTTTTCTTCAGGTCTCGATACTGCATCCTAGACATCATTCTTCTTGAACTAGTCTTCCCTTTCTTCTTGGTTACTTCTTCATAGTTGGAAGGTTCTACATCAATGATGTCATTGCATTCATCATATTATTCTTCATCTTCGATTCTTTCTTGAACTATCATCACTTGTTCTTCGGAACAAGTCTCATTCTTCTTTGCTTGTAGGCGATTTTACACGATCTTTCCTACAAGTCAAATGCATTAGTTATATGGTTAGAAACATTTCATAAGGTATACTCATAATAAAAAATTCTTTTGCATCAACATATGTGATTATTCAACTATTTTAGCCAATACAACATTCATCCATATCTCACAGAAACTTTCTAGATGCCTTCCATCTCTACCAGGACAACATTTAGATTGTGCACTAATCCAATATGTTAGCAAAGAGGTTTCATTCTAGATAAGTAGCAATGGAGATTTGTATAGCACCATGAGCCACTTACCCATCACATGCATATTAGTAGTATATTGTCATTAATGCAAACATTCTATCATGCATAATACATCAACTAAATATAAACAAATTGCATAACAAAAAACAATATCATGAAATGACAATTGAATACTTATCTTTATTTGTTTCGTGGGTAGACTCCTTCTTGATCCTTCCGCTTCATCATCTTCTTCATTCATGACTTCATCATTTCTTATCCAAATTCTCAATATGGATAAGAGGTTCTTCAAGAATTGAGTCCTTCATATTCCTCATTGCTTGAGGGATCTTCTTTCGATGGTGAGAGCTTGATCTTCAGTTGCTCCCATCTTCTTTTCTCTTATTATGAGTCGAACTTCTTCTTCTTCCCAGAGTCTACTGAAAGTAATCACTTCCTTCTGGCACACATTCCTCGCATGAATGAATCCCATGATCTTGGGAGACCATTCAAGGTGGCTATCACCACTTTTTCTTCTACCGCTTCAAGTTGTTCTTTGATTTGAGAGGCCCTTGTAAGGTATCACTGTATGGTCTCTGCATTCTGGATCTTCACACTCTTCAACTGTTTTCTCAAAGTCATCTTCTGATTTATGTTCTTCCCTTCAAATATATTGGTCAAGGAATCAAACATCTCTTTAGGTGTCTTTAGGGAAGACACTTATGGTATAAGGTGATCCATGATTGAATCAACAATGATCTTCTTGGCCTTGACCAAGTTCTTCTTTTGTAATGCTTTTAGCCTCATCTCCCTCTAGAACTGGAACCTCTATATACTTATGTAGGTGTCCAATTCATTTTCTTCAAAGAGATCATATACTTCCATGCTTGGAATTTGTCAACTTCACCAAGATTATCATCAAGCTGATGTGATACATCACTTTGAAATGAGAACCTCAAATGAAAATAGCAAAGGATTGGATCTTACCGATTTGAGGTGTCCGTCCTGGTTTTGGAGCTGGCTGATCTAGGGTTCATTAGAGAAACCCTAATTTTAAAAACTCAAAATATTTTAGATATGATTGGATAGAAATATATACCTCTTCAAGGTGAGCTATCCAATGTACTCCTTTTCTGAAAACTGTGGAGGGAAGATCCCAAAACAGGAAACCCTAGTTTTCCAATTTCTTCTGCAGAAATGCCTGATACTGTTTCTGTGCTATCTCTGAAATTACTGCTCCTATGTGTCTAAAAATTCACATTGTGGTAGCCTTTCCTATCCCTGTTCTAACACCATAGGTTTCATAAGAATTGGTTTCCCCAATGGGGACTTATGAGCGTTTTCCCAAGGTGATATGTTTCAGGACTGTTCATCATAGCGACGTTGTATGGACTTCCACATGTCACTGTTTCATCCTCTATCTTTGAAGCTTATACCACAGAAACTAGAGTCCTTTCCCTTTCTGTAACATCTTTAGAAATGTCATTTGGACCTTTGTAGCCCGAGATATAGGAATTCTCCCCATGTGTCCTATTTATGGATGAATCCTGGAAGAGGCTAGAACCCTAACTTGGAAGAATCATATCTCCTAGAATATAGTGAATTCGAGGCTGAAATTTGGACACAATGTAAATCAAGATTTTATCTTCGACCTTTGAATGTGTCAGCTCCTGATCCTTCTCCAATCCTGAGATATAGTGAATGTACCAAAACTTATCAATTTTAGTATTTTAGGGTTTTTCCAGCCCAGGGTCAAACTAGGGTTTGAATTTCCCAGAGTTTCACCCAACCAAAAATCTCAACCCAGGTCTCTAAACTTCAATTTTGATAAGGAGAGCAATCCTAAGCCTGGCTCACTCAAAAATTCCTCTTTTGTAAAAAGCCCTAATTTCCCGCACCAAAAACTGAAAAATGTTCGGAATCGAATTTCTCTTCGACAGAAAGATGCGCCCTTCGATGGAGAGTCAACCTAGAATAGTTTTGCTGATGGATTGTGGAGAGAGACCCAAAAAGTAAGAAGCCCTAGCTTTTGCAGCTACATATTGTCTTCTTCTCAAGTTTGCTCTGATACCATGTTAGACTTTTATCATTCAAGCTAGCATTATTTTAGGATCTTATCTGAGAGAATAACATGCACAGCAATAAACATAAGAGACAAGAGATACAAAGAATTTTCCTCGGGGAAAACATAAAGGAGAAAACCCCGCAACTTCCTCAGAGATAGAATGAGCACCAATAGCAGCAGTAAAACCCGAAAACAGAAAAAATGATCTCCACAGCTTGTTCTCTCTCTCACACTTGAGAGAGCTTCTCCTCTCTCACTCATGCGCCCCAGTGATTGAGTGTATGCGTGATAAATAGAGAGGCTCACTCTCTATTTATATTCTTCCATTCACTTAATGTACACTTTAACATGTCGGCCCCACTTAACAATTACTTACTAGATCCGACATCTCTAGGAGAGTCTAATAACCCTAGTGACCCACAACTATGGGGACTTTTCCCTCCGATCAACAAGGAGGGCTAACCTTGACACAATTGTGGGTACTATTTCCTCGAATTACAATGGAGGGTTAACCTCAATGACTTGACATGACATTTTTACATTATAGAACCTCCCGATGGTAAAATAGGGGCATGACATGACTCAAGTACATTAAAGATACTTCTCGAAACAAACATCGGGGTACAATACATGAAATATACAAGTGAATACATTCCGAAGTTACAAATACATCAACAAGAGGTGGGTCATTAGCGGTCCCGATTGGGTTCTCCTCAAGGACCACTCGCTCACCAGAAGGTTGTATAAAATAATATATGTTAATGTAAGCAAATCAATGGGTTCTCAAAAAACATACTTGCATGTACAAAGAAACTATACTACATGTAGGGGCAATGACTTTTTCAAAGAAAGCGAGACATACATGCACCTGAGGATTGGGGGGGGGAGGTGGGTTACCATCGGCCACGACACTTGGTCACTAGAAAGATGCATAAAATAATATATGTCAATGTCAGAAAATCAATGGGTGCACCAAAAAGATACTTGCATGTACAAATAAACTATACTACATGGAGGGACAAGTTGGGACATAGAGATACAAGAAATTTTGTAATAGGATACCAACAAAATAAGCGAGATATACATATACCTGGAGGACGTGAAGAGGTGGGTCACCAGTGGGTGAAATAATTGACAAGGGCCTAAAAAGATGGGCATATGCATCAAAGAGCAAGGCTGCTCAGGTGGAAATTCTATCGGACATATGTTGCTACGTAAAAAAACATAAAAATACAATTAGAAAATTTTAAATAATTAAAATCATACATGTTGAATAATTAAAAGCATACATGTATCTATGAATCTTTCTCTACGTGTGACAGACCTGTCTTAAATGAAACAAACTCATTGTGCCCACCCTGCATAAAATATATTATATCAAAATTAAGATGTATTAAATGTGCCAATCCCTACTATAAATATTTAAATCATGATGATAAATTAAAAAGTAATGTTCTTACAAATAATGATGAAGCATCAAAATCATATGAAACATTGACCACTGCATCAATATCATTAGCATCAACGTTCGGAGTACGGGAATATGGGATGTCATTGGACACCATCTATAAATTTGTTCACGTAAATTGCAGATAATTAAAATAGAAATAATTTATGAAACAATTGAAAAGTGTGATATAAAAATAATAGACTATGTGAAGAATGAGTTTGACTTACATATTGGAGTAACCCATTACCGCGAAACTCTGAAGAAGGCCCATAGCATATGTTTCCACAAGCTGTGCAAGGATGTGGCATGACGTGACTCTCTTAACCCTCTGCATGTCCATTGTGATCTCTAGATCTGGTAGGGTCTGAAGACCTAAGTGGATCCTATGTGTGTGATGGTCCATCCCTAGATGAGCCAACTCCACATGGTCTAGTCTTAGATGTGCCAACCCCTTGGCCTACCTTTCCCTTGACAACAGTCCCATGTCGAGGCAACGCATCTACCAAATGGAATAATTCCTCTTGTGTGTCATTAATCATGAGACATGCAGGAGGATATAACCGAGGGGGGTTTGGTGTGAGTGGTGATCGTCACACATGGTTTGGATCAGTCCTTGCCCCTTTCCTATCTTGGGGAATTCCATGTCCTACCCCCTCGAACTCTAAAATATCAAAGTAATGTACATGTTTACCCAAGATAAACTCGGCATACAATTTTCTCAGGAAATAGAATGGGATGTCTCTATTCCCATGAGGGTCTTCATCGAAGACCATGTATCAGCGATCCATCCAGTTGGTTTTAATATTTGGTTCTACGCACTAGTCTATAGAAATGTGTGGTCGACTGGTGGGAGGAACCAATCCTGTGCTAGGGTCCCGAAATAGTGAAAAAAGTTGATCTTTTGTTATCTTTAATTTATTTACATCTTTGTAGCTCAGCCCAATGGAATAGTATTTCCTCTGGGAATCCATGTACAATGCTCCCTGGGAATTGGAAATTGTATTCGTTATGTTATCTAGCGCCTCACCCAATGACCGTCTTATGTGCCCCCCCCTCTAAAAATTGAACTAAGACATCTCAATGCACCCAAACGAGTAAGAATTTCTGAATTCCTATTGTGTTCCTCCTCCATGTGTTCAATGTTTGGATTTGGGTTATTGGTGGTTTGATTATGGACATTTGCTTCACGATTAATGTTCTATGTTAATATAAAAACAACAAATTCCAAAATGAATTAATATGTCATTGTTTGTTTTAATTAAATATTTATTAAATTAGTAAAGAAAAACGAAAAATCAAAGCAATTCTTACCTTCCATTGCAATCCACCTTTCAATCTCCTCCCTCAAAATGCGCCCTCCAAATTTCTTGCAAGCTAAAACACCTTTTCGATATATCTCTCTTCCGTTCTTTGCAGCCTGGAATGCAAAATACAAAAATAAAGGCCACATGCCTCTGTTTTATTTTCTTGTTTCAGTTTTAACCATCGCACTTGCGATTTGTAACTCTTACAAACCGCAAGTGCAATAAATCACACTTGCGATATAGTTTAACTAGTATTTGCGTCGGTTTTAGGCTCGGGTTTTCCGAACCAAACCATCTATAATGCATATTTGTTATAGATTTCCTTTTTGAACTTGAGTTTTGGATTTATAGAATGACACTAAAAAATGGAACCATCTTTGTGAGTGCACCTTAATGAAACTAGCAACAACCATATTAATAAGATTAATATGTTCGAAATAAGCCCACACAAAATGACACTAAAAAATGGAACCATCTTTGTGAGCGCGCCTTAATGAAACTAGCAACAACCATATTAATAAGATTAATATGTTCGAAATAAGCCCACACGGGTGTGGCTCATTGGTGATTCACTTGATATGAAGTCGCTCATCTAATACTACCACATTTTAGTTAGTAAGTTCATCTAAATTTAATTTAATAGTTATATCACGAGTTAATGTAATAGTTAATGTAATAATTATTCAATATACCTTCTATTAGAGTTGAAGTTAAGTTAATAGTTGTAGAATCATTGGAGTTAAGCTAATAGTTGTATCTAATAATCAAGTAGTTGTATCATCGTGATTAACTAAGCTAATTTTTATGTTTTTGAAATTGTTAATTATAATTTTTGAATGACACCTCTACAATCAATCTTTATACTATTTTTTTCACATTCTAGTCCATAAATGAAAAAGCATAGATGGTAGTCCACCCAAAAATTCTAAGATATAAACTCTCACCATATAAACTGCTATCCACCTACCAATATCACACCTACCAATATCATCAAAATATCACTTGAATATCATCGTTGGTTTATGGGGATAAATAATAGTGATATCGTTGGTTTATGGGGATAAATAATAATATGAATATAGTATGAATCTGGTTGGTTAATGGGGACAAATAATATTGTTTACGAGGGTAAAATAGTTTCCTGAATATGGTTTGGTTTATGGGGATAAATAATATTGTTTATGGGGGTAAAATAGTTTCCTTATAGCCAGCCAAGTCATAAAGACACATGTTTTAAGAAAAGTGATTAACACACCGTAAACCTATTTGTGTTTAGGAGGAACAAAATGAATGAAAGAAGACATCTGAGTACAAGGAAATATGAAAGTGAAGTAAAAACCGCGACCATTATTTATTTAAAGTGAAGTCCAATCAAAATTTGAAAGCTTATCCCTCAAAAACAGAAAATTGATTTCAAATAAGTTTGAAGTTATGAAGTCCAATCAAAATTTGAAAGCTTATCGCTCAAAAACAGAAAAATGACTAGAAATAATTTTCACGTTATGAAGTCATAGGGTTTCACAAAGATTTGTTTTATGGTTGCTGATGGTGTCTTTTTCTTATTGTTTTTAAATCCTAGAACAGCTAATTTGGTCCAGTATGGGCCCGCAATGAATTTTGTTGACTAATTAATTTTCTCGACTTTGAATAATTAGTGAAGAGTTCAGTAACGTGGGCAAGGTTTAGGTTTACAGTTAATATGGTTCTATTTGAATTCTGAATTCAGAGGTAATAAAAGAGAGAGACCTCCTGAAACTTACTTTGTTATATAAGACGGTCATTTTGAAGCCAAAACTGAACCAAAAAAAAAATCTATTTGAAAATGATAAACCTATTGAAAATGACAAACATAAAAACAAGGTGATTTATAACTATGTTGCAGCAAAAATGCTTTAAAATTTACTTACAGTCGACACGGTTCTACTTTCTACTATTTCTCTTTCTTAATATTTTTCCTTGTTAAATAAGAAAAAACTTCCAATCTTACTGTCTTATAAATTCTGATAAGATTTCAGAGTTTGTTAGGCTTCCTTTTTAAGAAATATCATGAAAACTAAGAGAATTGATTCAGTCTTCAGTGTGCTGATAACTATATCAATTGTTTGAAGTTATAATTAGTTTTGTTTTACAGAACTTGCATTCCAATAAACGAATTAAATGAAATAATATAGAAACATGGGGTTGAGGTCTAGTACGATTTTATAAAATATCATCAAACTAAATTTAAATGCACAGTCTTGTCAAACAATTATCCTCTAAAACTATACAATTTTTAGAGATAGATTGTAGCATGAAACAAACAGCCTTCGTTAAAGGATACCTTTTTAGAGATAGATTATAGCATGAAACAAACAGCTTTGTTAAAGGGTACCTTGGTAGATCGTCAACCCCAAGAATCTTTTAGAACAAAATATATATATATATATATATATAGTTTTAAGCATTGTTTAAAAGATTTTTTTTTAAATATTGTTTCAGCCTTCATTAAAAAGGGTACCTGGTAGAGAGTCAACGTCAACCTAGGTTTTTATTTTTTAAGTAAGAGAGTAGTCATTGTATTAACATTTTAAAAAAAATTACGAAGTTACAGTCCTGCTTAAGTCAGCCTTAAATTAGCCTGGCACCACGATCATTATACAGACTATCCCATCCAAAATATGTCCAAGGAACATTCCAGTAATAGCCCATAGAATCAGTATAAAATCAGTCTTACATTCTGGTCTTACAAAAAGAGATCTGATCACTTTTCACTATCCCTATCTGGCCCTAACCAAACTTTTCTGCAAAACAAGCCACGCAAAGTCTAAACTATACTAAAAACATAACTATCAGCCGATATATAACATACTACACCATCAGAGCAAGACATAAGGGATGTCCCCCCTTCCAGCCTAGCGAGAAAAACAAAAAGATTTATATATATTATTCAAAATTTGAGAAAATATATACATATACATGATAGAGGCCTGTTCAGTGAAAAAACAAACCTAGTCATCATTAATAGTCAGCTTGTGGTAGCCTCCAAGGAGTTTGGACAAAGCCTCTTTCGATTTTGTCAAAGTATTTACGCTATTATTCAGGTTCTTTCTTTTTACAAGAAAGACCGGGCTTTCTTCCAGTACATGCTCCATCGTATGCAAACCTTGGCCAGCCACTTCTTTCACAATCTCACCCGCAATTTCATTTTTAACCAACTTCTGTGAAACGAACCGAAGATGGAGAGGGATCTGATCCCCCATCCTCGTTCTGACCACGTTCCAATAAGCAATTAGACTGATCTTCAACTCGAAGGCCTCTCCCAGCAGGCCACTTTCCTTTGGCACTTCCTCCAAATTAATTTCGCCCATACCTTCGATGCTAATGTTTGACCAGTTTTCTTGGATGGCAGTCATGAATTCTTTCTTCTTTTCTTGCAGAGACGACAGTGTCGCCGAGTAGTTAGGACTCATAGTGAGAACTATCCCTTTCTCCATCTCCATCATCTCTTCAATGTACTGAACACATTCAACTTTTTTCCTGTCAATTAGAGCCTGAAAAGCTTTCCTTGAAGCAGACAGAAGCTTGGGATAGCTTCCTGTCTGAATATCTATTACACGACATATAACTTTCTCCATATAGTCGCAGACATCGATGGCTAAGTCTCTGCTTAGCTCAGAGATGGATTCGATCCGATTCTTCAACAAAGTCACAAAGGCAGGATGAGGTAAAAAGTTAGGAAGAGAGATGCCCTGTGCCTCTTCCAATAACACTAATTCCTCGCACAGAAAATGCTTTCCTGATACTTCTCTCTCTTTTAGCAGTTCACTAAAATAACTCTTGAACTTCCTGCTTAAGCAAGAAGTGAAATGCATATCATAATCTGACTCGTTCTGAAAGTCCTCAAAATCACCCAGGATAATAATCTTGTTTAAGATACCCTTAATGGCATCCACCACATTCATAAATTCAACCATTGCCTCAGCTGAATTTGAAAAATGTCGAGGCAATGCACTGAGATCTGACTGCCTCTTGGAGAGTGTAACATCGATTTTTTTCACAACCTCTGGCAGGCACATTCTGATTCCCATTGCTTGAATCTGCATAAGTTTTTCTGCCAAAACGGGTATTCCAACCATAGATTTATCAATACGTGAAAGATGAGGATTTGTTCTAAACAGTTCACTTTCACTTTCTCTTGCTTCTGGAATAGATTCCTTCCCAATTCTATTTCTCACACAAACATACCCATGACCAATATTAACAGCATCAACTGTCACTTTCTCGAACAGGCCTTCGGGAGCTCCGTCCACTTTGGTTACCGCTGCTAAAGTTCTATGGCCGTTAGGATCAACTTCTCGAGACATTTTTATCGACTCACATGTGGGAAAATCTACAGTGGCAGATAATACATTCAGGATTATACTCTCATTCGGAGTGATGTATTCCTTGATGATATTTGTTATCTGTTCGTAAATATTGCTTGGCTGGCCATGCACTGGGACCCTCGTTATTCCGGGTAAATCAACCATTGTCAAATCTGGAGCATCTGACTTTCTCACATTAAGAGTTATAGGTGTATCACTTAGACCCTTGTCCCTTCCCGCGATCTCTTCTGTAGCACTATCGAGTGCTTGCTTAATTTCAGTTTCTGAAATTGTTTTCTTATTTTCTTTGTATTCAATCACAATTTCACAGTCTTCTGGTTTGCATCTCTGCAATCTCATAATAAGTGGGACTCTAGTACAAATCCCTTGCCCTGTTCGAAGGCTAATCCCTGCAAGGGATTCTAGTACACTTGACTTACCTGATGATTGGTCACCAATAACAACAATAGTGGGCAACCGGATGCCCTCGTTGACTACTCCCAGCTTCCTTACTGTATCAATCCCATCAAGCAGCGGTCTAATTTGTTCGTTATAGCTTTGGCTTAAGTTCAGATTATCTTGGCTCTCCATAGTTATTTCAGAGGACGTTCTGTGCACTCCTGATGCTGCTGATGGCTGCGGTGATAATACAAAAAACATTAAAAAAACATGGCTAATTGAACTAGGGAGACGGGGAATATATTTCATGATTTCAGTGTGCCTGTGAACCAGAATCTGACTTATACTTGTTAGACAGCAGCCTATATAAATAAGAACACCACAATTTTACAAACAGAAAAATGAATACCGACATCCCTATTTCAGGGCGGAGAATCTGGCAGAAAAGCAATTTCTGCCGGCTTCGAACAAGTTCCGAGATTGGGAACTGGTAAAGCCTGGCTGGAGAGACAAGTTAAACGAAACTAGGGATAGGAGTGATCAAGTATAACGGGGAGGCTTCATCTCTAAATTGCTATGCACTATTTATTAGAAAATTAAGAGTGTTTCATAAAGGCAGAAAATGCAGTGGAAGATAATTACCTGTTAAACTCACTTCACTGTTGGCACTTTGACAAATTGACTTCAGTGCTCCAGGACCTCTCCAGTAGACAGAATCCAAATTACAGTGTACCACCTCTTCGAAGTTCTTTGTCTCTGTAAGTCTATTTATATCAACATGTCTTTAAAAAAAAGGGATATTTCTCAATATTTCTAAGCAATTTAATGCCCGGTCTGACTAACCTTATACGATAAATACTAATTAATGTGCAATAGCCACGTATTCAGAACCTGCATCGCTTATTGTGTATGCTAATATGCTATGATGCTGCAATAGCCACGAATTACTTTCATTAATGCTGGATTTGGAGGTGCTGTCAGAACGTTTGTTTTGCAGTAGCCACGAAATTAATTCATTAATGTTGGATTTGGAGGTATGGTAATACTATTAATACAGGTTCAAAGCACATTTCTCGCCTTCGCTTAACGACACATGGAATTTCTGATACGGTGAATGGCGGACACTTGGAATTTCTTTGCAACGTGCAACGTATAGAAGCATGTGTCTCGTCTCATACTTATGTAGGTCTGAGTGAGCTTACATTAAAGATGTACATTCCATAACTGCTATTGCCCACATACCACGTGGTCCCATATTAATATCAGTTTGAAATATACCCATAAAAACATGGATTATTCGTCCCATCATTATATTAATTCGGTTGAGTCTCCATTAAAGTTAAATTACAAGTTTCTCAAAATACTATGAATACTCTGATAAATCACAGAATATGCACTCTATCAATGCAAAAGAGTTGGATTTAAATATTTATTTTAACATATAATTAAAAATTAAAGTGATTGATATTATATGTTTGTTTCTTTAAAAAAAATAAAGTAGAAGTATTAATATTTTATATTTTATGGGTTTGTACGGTACTACTATGCAACACTATATATATAATAAATGAAATACAATATATATAATAAATGAAATATATAATAAATGAAATAGTTGTGGTAAAACATAATTTTTATTAGATAAACAAGAAAAATAATTTTGACTATATAATCTCATCTATAACATAAGAAAAACACTTTTAGTACTCTAAATTACATAAACTTAGATGTCACTCATAAAACAAACTTTTTTTTCTTGATTTAATTGTAAAATTCAATAAGATTAAAGCATGTAAATTGACTTGAAATAAGCAAAAAGAAATTATAAACTCTATAATACAAAAGAGAAAAATATAGATCCTATAATACAAATAAGAAATTCTATTTAAGTAATCTATACATTTTCCATAATCATTTCTCTCCAAATGATTTCTCCTTTGTGTTCCACTTCAATGCTTTCTTATGTTCAATAATATTTAATATTTTTAAATAATTATATTCTTTTTTTTTAAAGGAAAGGTGCAAATATAAAAACCTTTGAATGAAAATAAGACACTACTACAATGGACATCATTTGAGATAATTGAAATTAGAATTTTATTGTATGTGTTCAATTCTATGTTAAACATATTTTTACTATGCATAAGTGTTGTCATGATTTCCTTGTTTTGACTTAGTGCACACTTCATACTTGAATATTTTGGAGAATGGTATTTTAAGGTAGTGTTTGGGATATGGGAAAAAAATTATGGAATTTAGGGTTTTTGTGCTACATTTTGTGAATCTAAAGGAAAATTTCTTCTAAATAGGTTTTATTAGTAAATAATTAAAATAAATTAATTAAAATGAAAAACATTGTAGGGGTTTAAAAATTTGGGCTTATTTATGTCTCCTCTTTTTTTGTAATTGTCTTCCTCCTCCTTCCTCTTCTTCAATTTTACCATGTCTCCTTCATCTTTATATTTTCCCCAAATATACATCCCACTTTAACTTTCTCTCCTCCTCCTCCTCTTCCTCTTTATTCTTTCTCTTTTATTTATTATCATAGTCTTGATTTCTCACTCCTCCTTCCACTTCCTTTTCTCTATTTATTCATTTTCTTCCTCTTTTACCCTTATGATTCTCTCTTCCACTATGTTTCCACATTCTCCTTCTTTCATCTCATCTTCCTCTTTGTCTTCCTTCCCCATTTTCTCCTCCTCTTCTTATATGTTTAATCTTAGAATGGAAAGTTGAATTCTTTGGAATATGAATGGAACTTTGGTTGTCATCGTACCTCCTGCTTCTTACCCAATTCCTCCTTGAACCTATGTAGGCCAAATCATCTCTTTACTATCCTCTCTAGTAGAAACATGTACTTTGTTTTCATTGTTGAAAGTGCAACAAACTTTTATAGTTTTGAAATCCAACTTATTGTCTCTTTACCTATAGTAAAGACATACCCTGTGGTTCTCCTTCTATTATCTTTATCACCTACCATATTTGCATGAACATATCCTTCTAGAGCAGTGTGTGAACCTCCAAAACATAATGCATGAGTAGAAGTACCTCTCAAATACCACAGAATCCACTTTACTACCTTCAAATACTATTTACATGGATTATTCATATACGTTTTCACAGCTCCCACTTCATGTGCACTATATGGTCGTGTACACACTATGGCACACAACAAGTTGTCAACTAGCAATGAATAGGGAACCATACATGTATTTTATCTCCTCCTATGCTTTAGGACGCATATCCTTACTTAGTTTGAAATGGTTGGACAAAGGTGTGGTAATTGGTTTTGTGCCTTACATTCTAAACCTCTCCAACACCTTTTTTATGTACTCACCTTGAAACAATGTCAATTTTTAATTTTTTTAGTGCCTTGTTATTCTCATACAAAGGGTTTGATTTCCAACACCAAAATCCTTTATCACAAATGAATTATCTAATTTATTTTTTAGCACTTTTATATCTTGCATAGTAGACCCCGCAACAAGCATGTCATCCACACACAATAATAAGATAATATATATTTCATTATCTAGCTTCTTGAAATAAACATAGTGGTTAGAATGAGTCTATTATAACCTTGTTCCATCATAAACCTGTTAAATTTTAAATACCACTATCACAAAAAACTATACATTTTTTTGTGCAAATCCCTTTACAACAAGTATAGACTTGCATTGCTTCTTGTCTCCATCTTCTTCCTTCAACCTGTAAACCCATTTAATATGCACAATTCTCTTTTACTGGCAAGCAATTGAACCAAATCCCAAGTTTGGTTTCTCACCAATGAGTCCATATCCTCGTTCATTCCTTTCTTCCACTTCTTTCTAGTTTCCACCTGCATTGCTTCTTCATCACATTATAGTTCACCAGAACCAATCATCAATCAATAATACAATGAAGGAGAGTGTTGTTCAGAGGGTCTACCTAACCTAGTATATCTTCTAACGTTCACAGGAGTTTGAGGTACCTACTACTGTTCTTGATTTTATAGCACCTTTGGAGTTTCATTTTCTTTGATTTCATCCAACACTATGTATTATGCGTTTTCCTTTTCCTATTGCTTTCCTTGCGACTAATATTTATACATGACATTTTCATTCAATACCACATCTCTACTCCTAATGATTTTTTTATTTTCATCATCCCATAAGTGATAGCTAAAATCATCAACCTCGTATCCAATAAAGGTACATTTTTTAGATTTGGCCTCAACCTTTGTTCTATTTTCTCTATCAATATGGACAAATTAATCACAACCAAAAGTTCTAATAAACAAGTAGTTTATATTTCTACTTCTACATTCCTCCTAAGTAATCCCACCATCAAAAGCACTTGAACTCCCTCTATTTATTAAGTATACAACAGTAGCTATAACATCTACCCAAAACTATAAGGGAAACCCTGCATGCAATCTCATACACTTTGCACGCTCCATGTTTTTCCTATCCATCCGTTCTGATACAACATTTTCTTGTGGTGTTATTGGAATTGACCTCTCTCTATGAATCCCATGGTAAGAAAATTAACTATCAAACTCCTTTCCACAGTATTCACCTCCATTATCATATATGAGACACTTTAACCTTTTTCCTATTTCATTCTCAACCAAATCTTTCATTTCTTAAAATTGGCAAAAACATTAGATTTTTGTTGAATGCAATTAACCCACATTTTTCTAGTTACATCATGAATAAAAGTAACATAATAATGAGATCCACTAGTATATTATACCTGAGCCAATCCCCATACATTTATATGCATGAGCTCTAACTTTTCACTCTTCCTTTGCTTCCTAACTTTGAGAAAGATGACAATCTTTTGTTTTCCATAAACACAATTCTCACTAAATTCCAAACTTACCTACTGTATATTTGGAAGCAACTTCCTTGAGTGAAGAATCCACATGCCGTTTTCACTTATGTGGCCAAGCCTATGATTCCACAATGTTGCATATGTTTATGCAGAAGCTACAGAGATAAAAGAATCAATATTATGAGGACATAAATACACTGTACATATCCTATCTCCTTTTGTTATTACCAATGATCATTTAGTGATATTCCACCATGATTCTCCAAATGTTGATAAACAACCACCATCTCCCAACTTCCCTGTTCATGTCATATTTCTTTTCATAGAAGGAATATGCCTTACATATTCTAGAAATCATTCACCTCCAATATTTAACTTTATCCGTACCTTACCTATTCCAACAATTTTACATGGTTTATCATCCCCCAATAAAACATGTCCAAAATCACCTAGAACATAATCATAAAAGAATTTCCTATGGGGTATGGCATGACATGAAGCCCCTGAATTTACTACACAGTAATCACTAGTACTATATAACTCAAGAATCATAGCATATTGTAACACATGACCTGTTACATTTTCTTCGTGAGTAGTATCCTGCTATCCATCTCCTTTCTTTTTTAGAGATATATAGTCTTTCTTCAAATTTCCTTTCTTTCACAATTTCAACTCTCCATATTTCCAATTTTTGACATGGATCTTCCTTTTCTAGACTTCCCACAACTACCTAGGATATTTCCTCTCTCCTTTTGTATTCCCTTGATATCCATGGTCAATGCATCACTTGATGCCTCACTTGTGATTTTCCTTCACTGTTTCCTTACTAAGAATAACACCAATGACATCATCAATTTTGAAAGTGTTTAAACCAGAGGAAAAGTTACTTGAATCCATGACCAAATATTTCTAACGTTTTGGAAATGAGCACAAGATTAGAAGATCCCTAACCTCAAATTTTAATTTTAATTTTACTAAACTTAGCTAATTAGTAATCGTATTAAATTCATTTAAATAATTAGCAACAAACCACCTTCTCACATCTTCATATTAAACAAATTTTTCATTAAAAATACCTTGTTGGAGGCCAAGGGCATATAGTTTAGCCAATGTGTTCATCATACCTTTCGTTGTATTTTCTTTTGAAATATTGAAATTCCTTGATGAATCCAAGCACATTCATATTGTGCTTAGTGCCTTTCTCTCAAGAACTTGCCATTCTTCATCCTTCATAGAATTCATTTTTTTCTTTTCCTCCCAATGGTAGGAATAGATCCTTTTGATACATATAGTACTCCATCTATATATTATGTAACTCGCAGTTTTGGCTATTCAATTTTCCAACCCTAAAACATTAGAGGAAATTTCAACTCAAAATGGGCCTCCTAAGGAAAATAATAAAATAATATTTAAACACATATTTCATTAAATTTGGAAATATTCTATTACAAGGACTTCATCCACATTAATTTTTTTTTGAAATCTCTAAATACATATTCTATTAAATCTAGAAAAATCAACTCAAAGAACTATTCCATTAAATTTGGAATAATTAATCCAATGTACTTTCTCAATTAATATTTTTTATTTATTTCAAGTAAAACTTTAGTATTCAACTATTTAAAAGGAAATATTACATCTCAATTAGAACTAGAGGAAATATTACATCTCAATTACAACTAGATGGGTTAGATCTAAAATTTAGAACTTTTGCTTGATTGAGTTCCTTCAAAATGAGGAAAGTCATAGCCTTTGAATCCTACATAATTTATATTAATATTATTTATAGGTTGTATTAGATGTTAAGTTGATTAAATTATTTTATGACATAATATCAACATTGTATTTGTTACTACAACAATTATAAACATTGTCATAGTAATTATTTTTGTCTTTGTTATGTATGTTGTTTTATTTTTGGAAATTGGCACCACTTATAATGAAAATGAAAAAATATGTTATGACTTTAAAGTCTAAGTTTTATCCTTGTAATGATTAAAGTAAATTATGAATTAAAATAGCAACATAATTTATTATTGTTGTTGTTGGTAGTGGTAGTGTATTAGAAACTAAGTTGATGAATGCTTATATTATGAATAATAGATTAACTTGAGAAATTTCTTACCTATAAATTTATTTAATGATATTGATGTTAGTAAAGCCTCCCTTATTTATTAATATTAATTATTTTAATAAGCAAAATCAATTATGAACTAGAATAGCATTAGCGCAATAGAATTTGATTTTTTCATATACAAGAGGAAAGGGAAGAAACCAACTAAATTAATTATTGCAAGTGTTCATTATTTATTTATGAAGCATTTGAACAATGTGTTTAATTGAAAAGAGCATATTTATAATGAAAACATAGATATCTTAGAATATTTATATTATCATTAAGATTGTATATCATCTATTAATTTATTTTAGGGCACGGAGGAATCGAACCACCATCGTCCTGCTTGTAATGCAGGTGCTCTTCCATTGAGCTAGCACCCTTTACAACATGAGGGGAGAGGGACTGTGTTAACACCTAGATTACACATTTCTAATCCTCCGTGATAGGTCAAAATGATGACAGTCTTAGACTTTGATTCTTTCAAAATGATGAAATTCTTAGACTTTGATTCCTTACATAATGTCTATTAATATTATCTATAGTATGTATTAAATGGTAAGTTGATTAAGTTTATGTAATGACATCAATATTGTATATATTACTATGATTAAGAAATTGAATTATAATTTGATATGGTAACTAGTACATTGCTGATGTTGAGTTCCTATACTAGTAGAAGGTTGGCACAATTTCAGAATGGCCCATTTAAAAACTATTTAATGTAAAGGTTTGGTACCCAATATTGTTCTAAAATTTTCCCTTGTATTTCCCTGAACTAGGCTTCCATCAATCAACCTTTACATGAAGAGTCTCACTTTCATCATTCTGGAAGATATATGAGGTGATTTTTGTCATCCAAATCATCTCTCCTTCATCATCAGCTCATGATCTAACTAGCAACATATTTCCTTTCTCAAATTCGATCATAGGATTGAATCTTGGCTTTAGATTGTTGCACTTGGGGTCCAACATATACCAGTTCACCTATGCATTATCAAAATCTCCATCCATAATACTTATATTCCATGCAGTGCATTATGATCAGCATTAAATCTCACATGGATTAAATTGTCTTTATAATGCAATGTATTTGATGATAATGTCTAACATGAATTAAAGCTAACATGATGTTACTACTTAATGATTGATTTTCTGGATTAAGTTATGTGAAATCTTTTCAGTCCACAATGAGTTTTTCATGGTTCCCATAACAAGCATGGGTGGAGTGTCCACTCAAAACATTGGTCTGAAAAATGTTCACATAGTTTAATCCAGAAAATTAATCACAATGATGACAAACTGATAAAACCTGCACACTCAAAATGTTAGTACTGTATTTATTGAGTATAAGTTAATATACTAGTACAAAGTTGGCACCACTTTAAAGTCTAGATGAGAAAATATAGTTATGAATGTGAATGCAACATAGTAGTACAATTAAATTTATATCATCTATAATGACGAATAATAGGGAAAACTCACTTCCAACCTTATTGCAAGTTCCTTACATTTACTCACAAAACAAGTCTATAAGATGTTTTTAGGTTCATTAGCATAAAGTATCATCACATGAATTAACATGAAGTTGAACCAAAATTTTCATATATGTAGCAAATAATATAAAATTCCTCAAAAGG
>LPNX010293476.1:104762-127262 GCA_001517045.1 Pseudotsuga menziesii
CGCTGGAGTTAGCTTTCATTTTAACAACATGACATGATGAGTGAAAACTAATGTATGTTAGTTTTCATAAGGTAGTTTTCCATGTAACACAACCACATTGTCATCAATCACATTGGGTTGTGTTGGAAATCTAGCTGAAGTTAGATTTCATCCTTAAATCGTTGCACGGTGAGTGAAATCTAATGTGTGTAAACTTTCATAGTGTAGTTTTTCATCTAGCACAACCACATTGTCATCAATCACAATGCACCATGATGAAAATCTAGCTGGAGTTAGCTTTCGTTCTTAAAACATTGCACGGTGAGTAAAAACTAATGTGTGTTAGTTCTTATAAAGTAGTTTTCCATCTAACACTGCCACATTGTCATCAAATACATTACACCATGATGAAAATCTAATTGGAGTTAGTTTTCCTTCTAACATGGCACTATGAGTGAAAGCTTATGTGTTAGCTCATTACACCATTATGAAAATCTAGCTGGAGTTAGCTTTCTTTTTAACAACATGGCACGATGAGTGAACTTATCATTACCAAGTGGTTTTGTTATTATGTCAACATTTGCTCTACTGTAGGACAATAATAAAGGCAAATGTCTTGATTGTCAACCAACTATCTGATGTAATTGTGATGAACTTCAATATGCTTAGTTATGGCATGATAGACTGAATTTTTTGCCATTTTGAGAGAACTCTGATTGTCGCAGAAAAGTGAGGTTATCACTGCTTGGTCAAGTTGAAGATCGACCAATATTCTTCGTAACCACATTGCCTCACAACCTGTACTGAAGGATGCCTTGTATTTTTTGTCAATGGAGGATAAGGCAACTATAGGTTGTAGATTACTTTGCCATGAAATTACCTTCCTAAACCAAGAGTGAACACATAACTAGTTTCTGACTTCCTTGTATCTACTGATCCAGCCTAATTGAAATCAATATGCTCTGCTAGCATGGAGTCAACAGATCTCTGATATAGAATGCCAAAGTCAAGGGTCCCTTTGAATATTGACGTACTCATTTTGCAACTTGCCAATGTAACTCTTCGGGATTAGACATGAATTGAGAAAGAGACAAATCACTAAAAAAAATAGATCTGATTGGGTGGTAGTAAGATAAATCAAACTACCAACCAATTTCCAATACAATGACTCATTGACTAGTGGTGAGTCCATGTAAGTTGAGAGTTTTATGCCAACTTCCATAGGTGTAGATGTAGGATTACATTCAGTCATTCTAAATTTTTTGAAGAGTGCTTTGGCATACTTGACTTGTGATAAAAAAATAGCGTGCTTAGATTGCAAAAATTCTACACCTAAACAATAATGAAGCAGGCTTTAATCAGTAATTTCAAAAATAGATCAAATATCAAATTTCACTTGTTGAATCTTGTTGGCACTGCTTTTGGTTATGGGAAGACCATCAAAATAGACAAAATAAAATCAATATATCATCGTCATTGTTTTTGACGTAGCAAGTGGGTTCATAATAGGTTTTTCTAACTCTAGAATCTCTAAGGTATTGATCAAGTTTGAAATACCAGGCTTGAGGAGCCTGCTTGAGTCCATACAAGGACTTTACCAACCAACAAACCAGATGTTTCTTTCCAAAAAAATGAAACCCTTGCGGTTACATCAAGGCACTTTTAACATCCATCTGTATATCTTCCATCCAGAATGAGTAGAAATGGAGATAACTAGTCGAGAATTTACCATTTTCGTTGTGGGGGAAAAGGTTTCTTCGTAGTACACCCCTTCATCTTGTGCATATCCTTTGGAGACAAGACAAGCTTTGTATTTGTCTAAAGAACCATCTAGTTTATATTTGAATTTAAAAATCCATTTACAACCAAGTGCTTTCTTCCCTAGAGGCAATGTGGACAACACCCAAGTCTTGCTTTTCATCTATGCATCATATTTCACTTTCATGGTAGCCTCTGATTCAAGTTTTCCTTTGGATTCTTCAAATGTGCTAGGTTCAAATACTTGACATAAAAACAACAGAAGTTAGAGACAAATTTATCTGCTCACTGCCTTGCACAATTTGTTTCCTCAATCATGTAGTCTTTCCTCCTAGTGCCTTTGGCAACTCATCTTCTCAATATCCTTCCATCATGGTATAATACCACTTCCATTTCCTTTGTTGGACCTCTTGGTATTGATGTGAAGATCAAGAATCCCTCTCTGTTGTGAAGATTGAGAATCCCCCTCTTCTTCACCAAACCCCTCCTTGGAACTTGACTCCTATGATGTTTTCAGCTCCGAGTCCTGTTTGATTTCAACACCAGAACTTGTTCTTGAATGAGCAACAATTTCCCATACACTACTTAGTACTATCCATAGATTTACCATCATCACAGAAGAATGATATTTTCTCATCTACAACATCTCTATTAATCACAATTTTGTTCGTACAAACATCCAGTTATTCATTAGGAACGTTTTTCCTTGGGAATATTTACAAAAGCAATACAACTAAAAATACGAAAAATATCTTACAAAAGGTTTTATGCCTAACCATGAATCCTCGGGAGTGATATCCTACAAATATTTACAAGGAGTTTTGTTAAGGATGTAAACCACAACATTCACTGGTTTTTCCCAGTATGGCTATGGTACATTATGGCTGTGCACCATGCACTTTTCTATCTCCACAACTATCTTATTCCTCCTTTCCATGACTCCATTTTGTTGTGGAGTGTATGGAGTGGTATACCGCCTATGTATACCTTCCCTTTTGCAATATTCTTTGAACTAAGTTGAAACAAAATCACCTCCATTATCATATCCTAAAGCTTTCAGTTGTTTACTTGTTTGTTTCTCTACCAAAGCTTTTCATGTTACAAAATTTGAACAACAACTTGACTTATTATTCATAAAACAAACCCTAATTTTCCTTGAATAGTCATCAACCAGTAATAGGAATTACTTATCTCCATATATTGTAAGTTTTTTCATTGGACCATGCAAATAAACATGTACTAGGTCCAAAACTCATTTGGCTTGCCATGTTTTATTATCAGTATCAAATGAAAGCCAATGTTGTTTTCATAACTGACAACCTGCATATATCTCTAACAATCCTGCACATAACTCTAACAATCCTGAATGGATGGAAGACCATCCACCATATTAGTCTTATTAAGTACAAATAAATATTGATAACTTAGGTGTCCATACCTTTAATGCGGGACTACATTTGTATTCTCTACCACAGCTGGTGCATGTGCCTTTGTTGTTTTAAATTCTTTTATGTATTACATACTGTTACTCTAGAAAAATGATTAAAACAATGTAAATAATAATGCATAAAACATCAAAGGGAGATAGAGGAATACATTTGTCAATTAAAACCCTTCCAATGTGACATATTTCCATGGCCTTATTTAACAAGTTATAGGTTATTATACAATCCATTAGCAAAAATAGAAATAGGAACAAGGATTTCACATTTTTAACAGAGAAGAATCCCTTACACTTCAATCTACACCATGTATTAGAATTGAAAAGAGAGGGAGCTCTCAAAATCAAACCATGAATACTAATGAGGAAGAGGCTCTCTTATATAGGAAAGGAGCCCAAATTCCTTTACAATAAAATAATTATAAAAACATATATACAGCCTAGGGTGGATTAAATAATGAAAAACCTTCACTAAACTCTAACAATAATGAAATGATGGGGTTCTCAATTTCCACATGTACAGTGTATAAGATAGAATAAGGCCCATAAAAGGGAGGACACCCCTTTCAAATGAGGGTAAATTATGTCAAATAAAAGCAACATCCTAACTTCCAAAGGCTCAAGAAGAAGCATACTCCATCAAATGAGGAAGGTACCTGAGAAGAAATCTAATGATCCAAATTCAAAACCTCCAAAGCCTCTCTAACAATGGTGCACCAAGGAAGAATGGTTCCAAAGTGATACATGAAAAACTTAGATCTCAATCACTAAACAACCCTTCTCAAATCATGAGTTATAACCCCTCTAAATGAACTCTAAGTGGAAAAACCCTATAAATCTCTTCCATGAAGCATGAAAGACAACTCCAAATCATGAGTAAATGTCCAAGAAGCCTCCAAAAGTGGTCATATTAATGAAAAGGTCCCCAAAGAGCGGAGCATTTCAATAATTTGTTATGGATAATAGTGGAAATATCCTTAAAAGGATGGACAACCCTCACCATCCTTCCAATGATGAATATATCCAAAAGAAAGAATGCCAGGAATGAAAGAGTCCTCCCAATGGCTGAATTCTCTCCATGAAAGAAGATTCCAACTAGCATGAAAAACAACGATGTTAAAAAACCAATCCTCCACTGAGGAACGAATCCTCCTTAAACGATATAAAATGTGATTTGAGGCACTTTCAAAGTGGATTCCCCCCTTCAAACAAATATAAAAGTTGAACGCTCATGCCAGGCCTTTAATCACACAGGAAAAATGGATTTAGGACTGCTGCTACATATCTACAGGTTGTCACCATTCAAGGGTTCACGCCAGCGACAAATCACTAAGGATAGGGTGTCATGGATTCTTAGGGTTCTACGTATTTTCTACTATGGATCCTAAGTAGCCTTTCACAAACCTGGAGCAACTAGAAAAAGGCCCCTATAGAAGATGTGCCTAGGATTAAAATCCATGACAATTAGAATCCCATCCTTAATAGTTGTAACAAAATGATAGTGCTTATCTCTTCTATTGAAGGGGTTCATTTTTTGTTACCATACTACTACAAGAATTTGCATCAATGCTCATAACTGTTGTACTATCAACTTTTTGATCCATGGAATCTTAGAGAACCCTCCAAATTATGCCACCATAGTTGTATATCCAAGTTAAATGAGAATCCATTCAAACATGTGAGAGGAAACCCATGCTTTGGATCCTCCAACCTTGTGTTAGCGTGAAAGAAAGACCAAAAAATGTTATTTTCAAACTGAGAGAATAGACAGAACGACTACCCTAATTATGCAATGGAATTATGCATTTATAGCTTTAAAATAGACTAGAAATGTCCAAACTAAGATCAATGGTGATGGATTTCATGTGTTTAAAATAACTTTAGTTATGATTTTTCTAATCCCTTTATACTTTCTTTTGATGTGCAAGTTCAATGAAGAAGAAAAGAACAATAAAAGGAAACTTAATCTTTGAATTCTTATGACAATATGGAATGTAGTTTGAGATAAATGAGATTTAAAAGAACATGAGTGTGCACCAAAACAGATTATTGGATTTGCTTATGTAGATTCCAGAAAATGTCATGCAAAGGGAATACACAAATATGCCAAATTTTAGGCCATTCAAGATGTTAAAAGAGAGAATAAAATCTAGACTAAGATTCCAATGTAATTCCTAGATAATCACAGACCAAAGTTTTATTCCAAATTAAACTTTAAAGCCTAAGTTATTTGTTTGGCTAACAATCCCATTTAATTGCAGATATAAACCAATGAACTTAATTCTAATAGGAGTGAAATATAACCTTGCAAAGTAATTAAAATTTGAAGGTTCGATTAAGGGAACTATCCCTGATCAGAATGTTGCAAAAGAGGTTGAATAACTTCCTTAGGATCTCGTATAATCATTTGAAATCTTGTAATAATGATGTAAATTTGAATGAGGGTTTAAGCTCAATTGAATTTGTTTAGAACAGCTACAATGCATACAATTTCTTCAAAGAAACAAAAAAAAAATGGAGATAGATACCAAAAGACAAATTTATGTCAATGTTTGCTTGGGTATTTAGATTAGTGAAGCATTGAAATAACATAATTAAGAGATAAATCCTAAAAAAACTATTCACTTACAAGATTCCAAAGGATGGAGGTCAAATAGACCTTTAGGGTACCAACAATTTGCATGAAATATCCATGGAAATGAGATTCTATACAAACATTGAGGTTTTACTATCATTGAGGTTTTATAATTAGCTGGAACATTGGGTACTTCAAAGTACGCCAGTGGGTATGTCAAAGTACCCAAAATCCACATCCCCTGCATTTGGGTATTCATATAGGTACCCTGTGCCCTCAAGGGATGCACAAAAATACACACTGATAGCACCCTTTTCTGAGGATAAATAATTTAGGAAAAATCCCTAAAACCTAATTACTAGCTACCAACCCTCCTTCACTATAAAATCTAAACAAACACAGAAATTACAATTATCATTTGCTAGTGTTGGGCCATCATTGTTGTTGCTGGGCAGTGGTTTGGTAGGTGAAAGAACATAACAACAATGGATTTGTAATATGCTTTGATTGGATTTGACAGTGAATAGTGATTGGTATGTACCATCATTCATATATGTATCAATTATGCATTATTAATGATTATTTTAAAAGTCTAAAACTTTAGGCATCAATGGATTTTTTAATGTTTATATATTTGGGGCAGGGCCCAGTATGTCCTACACCAATGTTATGTGTTGTCCCCTGAAATTTTGGGGGTTCTCTAGACTGAACTGGGTACATGTCTCCACATACCCATTCCATCACATACCAGAAACTTTTTTTAAGAAGATTATAAGTTATAACACATTTTATTATAGTTTGTCTGAGAGAAGTATGTTTTCATTTAATGAATGCTGCATATGGAACACTGTCAAACTTGGCCAACAACTTTATTTCTAGAGCTGTATGCCCCTTGGGGTTTGAACCTGGGTCATCAACATGGCGACACCCCATTTTGAAGAGCAGTATCGACCAACTTCAATTTCATTATACAGACAGCCTTAGCAGCTTCAAAAGATTGGATAGAGTAGCTATTGCCATCCTGATTATTTTATAGTAAATATCAAATTGCTTGGGAAATTTACTAAGTTGCTTAATTTTTTGATTTTAAACATCATATTAAGAGTTTGCTCGATTCAACACATGCTGCAATGGATATGGTTCTTTCCAATGCATTATTTTATTCCTCTTGTTGTTTAGACTTTTTATTGCTAACTAATATAGTGGCATATCCATAGGGAGTGGTACTCGCGGCATTTTCCTGAGCTGGTGAAGATTGTCAATGACAACTATATCTATGCAAGAGTAGAAAAATTTGTGAAGGACAAGTCCACTTTGTCATAGGATGCCTTATCTGAGTTGACAGAATTAACTGGTGATGAAGACAAAGCTAAGGATATTATTGAGGCTGCTAAGGCTTCTATGGGTACACCTTTATTTGTTGGATGAAAACTTTGATCATTTTCTGAAATGGCATCATGTGGGTTGCTGTAATGTTGATTCACCCTTTTTGTGACATTTTATAATTATGTTTTGTGATGTCAGGTTAAGATATTTCTCCTATTGATTTAATAAACATCGAGCAGTTTGCACAGAGGGTCATAGAACTTTCAGAATATCGAAAACATCTTCATTCTTACCTTTTGTCAAAGATGCAAGATATTGCTCCAAACCTTGCAAGCTTGATTGGTGAAATGGTAGGTGCTCGGTTGATCTCTCATAGGTTTGTGCCTTGCTCTTTTTAGTCTCTGGTTTACAAAATGAAAACAAATATTGCCTCACTGTGGAGTAAATTGACACCGTCGTATGTAACAGGCTACTACAAGGTGGCCTTCTTCCTTTCCTCTGCCATTATACTTATTTGAACTGCCC
Organism: Pseudotsuga menziesii; assembly: GCA_001517045.1. Taxonomy (NCBI): domain Eukaryota; kingdom Viridiplantae; phylum Streptophyta; class Pinopsida; order Pinales; family Pinaceae; genus Pseudotsuga; species Pseudotsuga menziesii. The sequence goes on from LPNX010293476.1 coordinate 112,367, forward strand.
AACTATGGAACAGAAAATTAATACACAAAAACAGAACCCCTTTCTCTCCTGGCAGCTTAGGTTTTAAGGTTGGAGTCATCAAATTCAAAACAGTAACACTTTTCAGGATTCACCATCACAACATCCACAGAAAAATTAAATGACCATTGTTTGAACCCTAATGTTATAGCTATGAATTCCATCTTATTGATTTATTATTTGGTTTATGAAGTTATAATGCCAAAAGATGTCTGAGAAAGGTCTATGTTCATCTTGTGTGCATATTTGAAAACGGATGGTGTTGAGTCTCTAGAAAAGGATAAGGATTAAGGAAAACTAACAAGTGATAGTTTCCTTCATTCCACTTTATTGATTGATTCAATTTTTCCTCTTAGATTTTATTGAAGATCTTGATTCAAGACCAATTATCCTAGGGGAATAACAACAATGGACTCTCCCTTTATCTATTAGCAGACATCCTTTGTTTTTAGAAAAAAATTTACACAACAAAACTAGCAACTCTATTGGGCATAATTTAGTGCACTCTTTTGTATAGGATCGTTATACAAAACAATACCTATTTTCCTATAGTAGTGTCCGGGAAAGCTACGGGCAAGAAGAAACAGTCCGGGCAGGCAGACAGAGATCTCAGGAAAGTAGACAGAGGACTTGGGAAGGTACAGGAACTTCTCAGGAAGGCTTGGTTTAATTACGGGCAGATCCGAGCAAGTAGTCATGAACACAGGCAGTAAAAAAACAGGGTCCAGGAAGACAGCATTAGATCTGGACAGCTCCAGGCAGGAAGCTGTAGATCCAAAAACAAATATGGGAAGTCTAGGCAAGTAACAAAAATCTAGGCTGCATATTTAGATTTTCTGGACAGTAGGAAGAATTAGGGAAGAAAGCCCTAATTTGTATTTTGATGTAAAATTCATGTTCTGTGAAGGAAATTTGGGTAGCAGTGGAGCCCTGGCAGCAGTGAATTTGGGCAGCAGTCAAACAACTTTTGGGCAGCAAGTTGATGGTCACAGGTGGTTAGGGTTTTACTCACCCTCCACATGGCAGCATATGGTAGTAGTAGTAAGCCTGCTAGGGCTTCATTATACTTGAATTTTTTTCATGTATATTCATCTTGGAATTCTGAGATCAATTCTCTTCTTTTAATGAAAAAACTCACTCATCTCATTTAAGGGATGAATGACTGATGCTTTTGGGTTTTTTGTCCTTTAAAGGTATCCCCGTGAAAATTCATGTGTTCAATTGTGTGATGCTTGGTTGACTACTGCACTTGTCTCACTCCTGTTTACTTTTCAATCTCTATCTATATTACAGCCTGCAATTTCTTAAGAATGACATGCACATGTTAAAATTCAACATGGTATCAGAGCTTTGCATGTGAATATTGCAGTAAGAGAGAAAATTACTGTAATACTCCTAACCTTGGGACATCTGCAGACTAAGATACTGGACTAGTTAATCAGAGATGGCCACCAACATCTTCAGACCAGAAGAAAGGCTTGAGGGGTCAGCCAACTACAACTCATGGAAACCCAGGCTTATGGACACCTTAGAAGAGAATGACCTAGATGATTTGGTTCTTAATGCCATAGAAGAACCTACATCTAATGTTTGAAGCATTGCCTTTAAGAAGAATCAAGAAAAGGAAAGGTGGATCATCTATGACTCACGATGCCCACTCTTGTTAGAGTGTAACCCCAAGATAGGGTTCCATGGTGATCTCTTGTAGCACCATCTTCATCTTTTCACTAGCTAGGGTTTAACCCTCGGCCTATTCACCTTCACGACAACCCTTAGAATATTCACGGGGAGCATCATACATTCATGGGCAGCAACATTCCATCACAGGTAGCCTCAGATTCTTCAACAGCAGCATCATTTCACCCTCGGGCTATCTCAAGCCCTTAACGAGTAGCCTTAGGCAGCCCTGATCTCTTGCAGGAAGCCTCCTCTTGGCTGTTGTCTATCCCGAGCAACTCCTATATTAGCTCGGGTAGCAGCAGCAGGCTGTCGGGTAGTAATAGCAGGGTCTTGGGCAGCAAAAGTAGGCTCGAGCACCAGCAGGGTTGTTGGGGTTTTTGTCCTTTAAAGGTTTCCCCATGCAAAACTATTGTGTTCAGTGTGTGTGATGTTGTTGATGTTTCTAGTGCACTTTTCTTTTCTTTTGTTATCTTTCGATCGACAAAATTTTAAAGAATTCATGCTAATGCTAAAATTCAACACCGACGGCCATTCTTTCAATGGAGGCACTTGGTAAGTTACCAGGAATTTGAACCAGTTTGGGACTAGGGAACTCAACCTAAGGCTGAGGGCCATTCTATAGGAGAATGGAGGCTGATAAGTTACCAAGAAATTGACCCAGTCTGGGACTGGGGTGGGATTGGGGGTCTCAGCCTAGAACTGAGGGCCATTCACTGAATGAAGGTACTTCATTAGTTACCAGGAATTTGAACCAGTATGGGACTGGGGGACTCAGCTTGGGCTAAGGGCCATTCTTCGGGAGAATGGAGGCACTTTGTCAGTTACCAAGTATTTGGCATTAAGTCATTTGATGCATCCTAGGGCTGAGGCACCTGGTTAGTTACCAGGTCATCACCATAATCGTTAGATCAGGTCTGGGCATGTGATGCACTCCTCTCCTTTATCTATGGGCTATTATACCTTCTCTGGGTATTAGCTACCCCTGGTTAAGAGACCTAGCACCTGATCTTGGTGGCACAAGGAGATCAAGTTAAAGCATTTAGTAATTCTCCTTATTTATGATGATGTGCTTTGAGTGGGCATGAAGGACCCTAGAGACCACTTGCTTTGACCACAAAATACTTGGAGGACCATCTAACCCTAAGCCTTGGTACATTTGAAAGACCAAGTGGCACAAGTCAAAATGCAAAAAGACTTTTTGTACCACAAAAGATTAAAGTCAAAAGGGTAAAGAGGAAAAAGATACAAACCATAATGTCAACTCCTAATTATGTGGGACCAACCCAAATGTTTGAAAGCCTATAGATAAATGCCACCTGCAATTCATTTTAACACACAACAACTTTCATCACTTCACTGCTCCTTCTTGGACTGAGGAAAGATTCATGACTGAGATTATCCACTGCTTCTGAGAGGAGATTTTTGTGGCTGGGCTCTTTCTTTATCGTTCTTTCTTTTTCTCTTTTCTCTATCCTAGTGTGGTTTCCTAGCTCACTAGGGATTCTCCTTGTACAGGCTACAATCCACATCAGTGGTCACGAGCTGCTACAATCCACAAGTAGCAGCAGTCACTGCTCCATTTCCTTGTTCTCACAGTGTGGACCTAGGGTAGTAGCATACCTTCACTGCTTTCTCTCGATGGAAGTCTAGGGCAGCAGCAAAGGCTGCCCCAACCCTTGTTGGTGGCCTCCTTTATCGGTAACAACATCCCAAACAAATTTGGGAAGCACTAACAACAAAATTTGAGCAATAAAGTGAATTAGGGCAGAAAACCCTAATTATGGTTTTGTTGTAAAAAATTATCTTTTGTGGATTTGGTTGATCAATGATTCAAACCATTTAGGGTTTGAAAATTATTGAAGACTGAGTCATCTCATTTAAGAGATGATTTACTAATTCGTTTGGGTTTTTTGTCTTTTAAAGGTTTCCTCGTGAAAAACTATTGTGTTTAGTGTGTGTGATGTTGGTGATGTTTCTACTGCACTTGTCTTTTGTTATCTTTCGGTCTGCAAAATTTTAAAGAATTCATGCTAATGCTAAAATTCAACACTTAGGGCCATTCTTTGAATGGAGGCACCTGGTCAGTTATCAGGAATTTGAACCAGTCTGGGACTGGGGAACTTAGACTAGGGCTCAAGGCCATTCTCTAGAAGAATGGAGGAACCTGGTCAGTTACTAGGAAATTGACCCAGTATGGGGCTAGGGGTCTCATCCTAGAACTAAGGGCCATTCACTGAATGGAGGTACCTAGTCAGTTACCATAAATTTGAACTAGTTTGGGACTAGGGGACTCAGCCTGGGGCTAAGGGCCATTCTCTAGGAGAATGGAGGCACTTGGTCAATTACCAAGTAATTGACATTGAGTTATCTAATGCATCCTAGGGATGAGGCACCTGGTCAATTACTGGGTCATCACCATAAGCCTTAGACCGGGTCTGGGCACATGATGCACTCCTCTCCTTGATCTATGGGATATAAGACCTTCTCCAGGTTTTAGCTACCCTTGGTTAAGATACCTAGCACTTAATCATGGTGGCATGAGGAGATCAAGTAAAAGCATTTAGTAATCCTCCTTATTTATGATGATGTTCTTTGAGTGGGCATGAAGGACCCTAGAGACCACTCACTTTGACCACAAATTACTTGGAGGACCATCTAACCTTAACCCTTGGTCCATGAGAAAGACCAAGTGGCACAAGTCAAAATGCAAGAAGACCTTTTGTACTACAAAAGATTAAATGCGAAAGGGTCAAAGAGGAAAAAGATACAAACCCTAATGTCAACTCCTAATTATGTGGGACCAATTAAAATGTATAAAAGCCTATAAATAAATGTAACTTGCAATTCATTTTAACACACAACAACTTCCATCACTTCACTTCTCCTTCATGACTGAGATTATTCACTGCTTGTGAGAGGATATTTTTGTGGTTGGGTTCTTTCTTTATCTCTTTTCCCTATCCTAGTTTGGCTGCCTAGCTCACTAGGGATTCTCCTTCTACAGGCTACAATCCACAGCAATGGTCATGATTTGCTGCAGTGCACAGGTAGCAGCAGTCACTTCTCCCTTTCCTTGTGCTCACAGTGTGGACCTAGGGCAGAAACATACCCTCGATGCTTGCTCTCGGTGGAAGTCTAGGGTAGCAACAAAGGATGCCCCAACCCTTGCTGGTGGCCTCCTTTATCAGCAGCGCATCCCAAACAAATTTGGGCAGCCCTAACAACATAATTTGGGTAGCAAAGTCTAAAAGGCCATCTGCATGTCTTAATAATAACCCCAATTTGACATTATTCACTGTATATCTAAATCATACTTGTCATCCTAAAGTATTTAATTGCAGAGCTCTGAACTGATTTTAAATATTAGAGCAAGAGTATCTTGCATATACAGGTGAACACGACAAACTGTATATAGATAGCAATGTTATTCATTCCTCTATCAGTGCTAGGTAAGCTATAGCATAAAACCAACTTATTGTTACAAAAATTGCAGAAAATAGTCAACAATGCAGGGACTAGGGAAAATAGATGGAAATTTTACAGAAATAGAAATTTGTATAGCACATGAAGAAAACAAAAGTAGATATAGGCACCTGCAGTAGTGCTCCAACATCCGGCTTCTCCTTTAAACCATCGAGAATATCAGTTAGTTGTGACCTAAATCACCATACAGTATAAAAATATGTTGTGTGAAAATAGTTACAATTTAAAAATGAAGAATAATATTGCATTTTAAGAATAAACATGAGCAAAATATGACATGTTATGCTTTAGTGCAAATTTTTACTTCCGTTTACAGTATGTCAATAATATGTATTGGATGTTGCATGTTATGGTAACAATGGCCTTATAGCTAGTTGTTACCGGGAAAACTAGCAGGGTAGCCCAGTAAGCATGTAAGAAGGATGTGACCCAAATTCCAATGAAAACCCCTATGTTTCCAGGAAACATGGGTACGGGGACGGGTACGGGTACGGGTATGGGTATGGGTACGACACTTTTTGAAACAGGGTACTTCGGTACGTCGGGGGTACTATATATATATATATATATATAATTATTAATAATATATATATAATATATATTAAAAATAAAACTGAAACATGTCACAGTCACATGACTCACATGATACATCATGATCTAATGATCCATACATGTACATTGCATATTCACTTTCATATTTCGTCATTGATTCATTGAACAATGAAAATTCACAATTCACATTGAAAATTCAAAACATTCAAACATAAATTAAAATAAGTTATAATATATTAATGACAAATGTATGTCCATGACTCCTTGAGTCCTTTCAACATTTTCAAACTACATTCAAAATTTTCCTAATGGCATTTTTCAGTCATGAAATAGAAAGATCAAAATAGTGAAACTGAACAATGAACAAAGTAGTAAATTTGGCTTCTTCAATCCATGTCATCAACAACTATATGACTAGTCTACAATAATTTTGTAGTATGATTAGGAGGTAAAACAATTGGCATTTTTCAGTCATGAAATAGAAAGATCAAAACAATGAAACTGAACAATGAACAAAATAGTAAATTTGGCTTCTTAAAGCCATGCCATCAACTACTATATGACTAGTCTACAATAATTTTGTAGTATGATTAGGAGGTAAAACAATTGCACTAAAAGAATGCTACGTCAGTCCTCTCTATGTTGAATCATTTGTAGCTACTTCATTTCTAAAAGAATCTTTAAAAAACTTAAAATAGATATCATATTTTGTTATTCAAAGTAATTTAATATGATCTATGGCAAAACTTCTGATTTATTGTAAAATTCCATCTCTAAAAATCTGAAGGAACATAGTCATTTTCACAATAGAAAATGTACTATTAATCACCAGAAGCATTAAGTCAATTTGTATATACAGCACCCATGTCAATATTGTTAATGCCCGCTGACAGTATATAGTCATGGGTCTTCATGTGGAGAAGAAGTTCAAGATTTTGCTGTTGTAGATGAAATGATTCATGGGAAGAGTGTAACCAATTATTTCCAGGCTGCCATAAATTGAAATACCAATGTGGTAAAATCTTCACTCTTATATTGTGCTTACATACTTCCATTGGGCGCATTGGGAAGAATAAAGCTACTACAGGATTTGTTATACCAGAGTCTACTTCTTCATCCATTGATTGTTAGTCCCAGCACATTCTAAGGCTGCTATAGTACTTTCATAACTCTGTATTGTGAGTCAAATAACTCTCATTTCCAGATCTGAATATTTAAGTAAAAGATGAAGTTTTCCCAATAGTCATCTACAACACATTTCAGATCTTAGCCATTATAAGATTTTCTCACTGCTATCACATTGTATGGCCACATTACTTGGGTATCTCAACGTTCATTTCCAGATCTGTCAACGGGTTGCTACAGGCATGTAAAAAGCACCTTCTTACTATGCTTTTGGGTGTCTGTTTATTAGCCATTTAAATCATTGTTAATGTTATTTCCTTGCTATAATTTATGAGCATGTTATGTGAAGAATTTCCTTTAAAATCTATGTTCAAGCAGTGATACATTATTCAAACAAAAATTCAAATCAAAACAGTAGTGAGGCATTATCCGTGTTGAGTTAAAAAGCTCCTACAACCTTTCCATGTAAATCTTGGGGTTGAAAATTCCCACCAATCCTATCATAGCTCCTACATTTTGTTTGAAGAAGGATAAATCGCTAGAACTAGACTTCAACTGTGGGAAAAAATTGTATTAGTTTGGTTTAGTTTTATATACTGGTCGTACCATAGCCGTACCCAAAATCGAGGTATGCCATACCATTTTCACCAAACGCACCCAAAAAAAATTATGAAGTACCCAGTACGGCAACACTGTTCATGGTACGTGAGGGTACATCTGGGTATGTACCATTTCCGTACCCAAGTATCCAGTACCGGTACTTGTACGCGACCCCTGGGTGTGGGTACCCATGCAACACAGGAAAACCACAATATGCATGTGACCCAAATTCCAATGAAATTCCTGAATATGCAGACTCCTTTAGGAGGAATGAATGACTAGGTTGAAATCATAAATTGGTGGACCATTTACAAATTCATCCTATCCATTTATGATTTTCCACCCTTTGGAAAACCACCTACCTATGACGACGAATGAATAGGTTGAATTTATGAACAAGTAAAAGTATTAATGAGTAGGTGACAATTCTAAGAGGTTGGAGCATTTACAGATCCAGTTGCTTACATATGATTCCAACAAAATAGGAGTATGAGTCTTTCAAGGAGACAAACGTTTTCAGCATCCAAATCTAGCTCCAGCAAGATGGTAAAAATCCTATTATTACTTAGTTAAGCAAAGTAAGTTGTGGAGAGAACTACACTGCAGTATGAAATCTTAGTTTCCAACAGCACAACAAATACTATCATCTTGAGAGCTCAGATCCTTCAAATAGGGTTTTTAGTATTGTCTCCTTGAGAGTTCAAGAGCCTTCAAAGAGTCAGTTTTTATCTTGACCAAGTGAAATCGGTTTTTATCTTGACCAAGTACAATATACTATTAGCGTGCCAAGAAAGGGAGCCTCTTTTCAATTAATTTATGAGAAATTTTAGTTACTTTTGAATCAATTTAAATTATAGTTACCAAGTTCCAATTGGATTTCAGAAATTAGAGACACAATTTTTTATTTAGATCAAATTCCTCTAGACACTTCTTAAACTGGGTTTCTAAAACTAGAGACATAAATTTATTATTCAGATGAAATTCGTCTATATACTTCTTAAACTGGATTTCAGAAATTAGAGACATCAAATTTTGGATCCATATAAAATTCGTCTGTATACTTCTTAAACCAGTAAAAATCACCAATACACACAAATGGATGATAAGTTATTGAATTTACAAAACCCTGCATATTCAGGAATTTCATTGGAATTTGGGTTTTCATTGGAATTTGGTTTTCAATTACATTAGAATCTAAGTTAAAAAGTTAACTAAACTTTGAAACAATCTTATTAATACATAACTAGAACATATTTTGCCACTAGTTCCTATGTCTTGCCATCCATTCTTGTAAATTCACTCTTGGTCTTGCCATCCATTCTTGTCGAAATCCACATCCATAATACTTGATATTGCATGGAGTGCATTACCATCAACGTTAACATTTTTCCTTGTCTTGGGCCAAAATAGCAGAACAATTATTTGTAAAAACATGGGTAACAAGTGTGCATTTTGGAAATATGGTGAATGTACAGGGGAGGTACTGTTGGTTCTTTCTGTTTCATCACAGGAAAATGGTATGCATAAAAGACATTTTATATTTTTTTGGGTTGAAAACTGTGTGGATCTCACCAATGGGCCCAAGCAGATACATCAACTAATGTCTACACATTTTGAATCATACATATGCATCCACACCAACTTCTACAAAATTCCAGGGCCAACCAATGTTCTAAAGCTCTCAAAGAAAAAAAAACCAGCGGTGAAGAGTCTAAGATGAGTAGTATATGAAATTAATAATAATGATGAAAGCTAATAAATTTTATTTTATTTTGAAAAAATTGAAGATCGATCAGGACGCTCTTGCTGGAGAAAGGAAAAAATGTGGTGCTGGATCAGAGAGCTTGACGTGAGGGTTCGCAGCTGAAGGTCGCCGATGGTGAGATCCATAGGGCCTAGTGAGGGCTGCGTGTCTCGGACTAGGAGGTATTTCCACTACTGAATTCGTGGCTGTCAGGCTCATGAGTTGAGGGTTTGTCTGTGGCTGTCTGTTGGCTGGGATGGGAGGTGCACCTCCGGACCCGAGATCTGATGCCTTTGATCATCTAATTGGCCCTCAGAATAGGAGATCGGGCATAAGAGATCCCCTGAAGTTTGTCAAGAGAATAGAAGATGTGCCGGAAGTATCCCTCCCACCAGAAGAAACTATGCAGGTTGCTCTCTCCCTGGCAGATCGAGCCCTGATCGGGCAATTCACGGGGCTCTGGCCTTCGCCAAAATCCACTGATAGCTGGGTCCAAATAAACTGGAGACCCCTCATCTCCAAAAACGTTGCATCATACTCCATCGGAAGGGGATACTTCCTATTTGACTTCGAAACCAAATAAGACAAAGATCTAATTTTCAGGAATGGCCCCTACTTCATGGGGCCGCAAGGTCTCTACCTCAATGGGTGGACCTCGGATTTTGATCCTGAGGCCGACATCCCCTTTGATCCTGAGGCCGACATCCCCAAATCCATGCCAGTCTGGTTCAGACTCCCTAACCTCCCCATGCACTGCTGGAATCCCTAATATCTCCACCCGATTGGGGCTGTACTTGGAAAATACATTGACATGGCTAGCCCAAAGGACCACTACGCCTATGCCCACATCTGCGTTGAGGTGGATCTCGAAGCAGGACTGCCAGAAGCTATTAAATTAACTATGGGGAATTGGTCCCATTATCAAAGGATCGACTATGAACAACTCCCTTTCAAGTGTCGAGGTTGCCATGAATATGGGCACTTCATCCGCAATTTCCCTAAAAAGCCCGAGATCTATCATGACAAGGTGGAAGGATGGAAAAAGGTGAACAGATCTAAACCCAAAAATCATCCCGGATTGGATCCAAACTTGGGTGAGGGGAACAAAGAAGCTAATACCATCCATCTTGAAGGGTCTCCTGAAACCTCCAAGACCAAAGAAACCATTGAAGCAAGGGATGATCCCATAGAAGCCAAAGAAAAATCCAGTAATAGAGATAGCAAGGACCCTGAAGTAGTCCTATCAGTCCATCAAATGCAAGATCAAGAGGAAGGCACGACAGTGACACAAGTAGGGGGAAACCTGGGAAGGTCAGAGGAAGACTATGAATCGGAAGAAGAAGAGGAGGAGGAGGGACTTTGAGAAGATACAAAATCTATGTGTTTGGATAGTACCCATAAGAGGATCAAGGGATAAAAATGAATAGGTATAATAGCTACCTAGTACAATTTCCCTTTGAAATAGAGTGGTTTTAGTTCACATTGCTTCGGGTTGCTACCCCTCATCAATGGTAGGAAAATGTCTACATGTTTAAATACTACCTATAAGAGGATTAAGGGTAAACTTGGATTACAACTTAGTACAACCCCAAATCTGGAGCACACTTGCATCCTCAAACAACTAATTGATAGAAAACTGCAAATTCAGAGAATTAATCTAACTTACAAGAAACCATTAAGTATTACAGGAATTCATCGAGCATTACCAGAATTTATATTAAAAGGAATTTGATGGCACAACGTCAGATTCCTGAATATTTTGTATGAAAATACCCTGGTTTATAAATGCACACTCTGTTATGGAACAACGACCTTCAAACGAACCCCTAATCAACAGAAATCTGGGTACATCGCACCACCAACACGATTATGTGTAACTTCAACCGCAATCTGGATAAATTCCACAGATCAATTCAATGTCCAGAGCTACCATGATTTGCAAGTGCTGAGACGAATGATTCTCTTTCTCAGTTAGATTTTGAAATGCCATTCCTCAGTCATCAATGATTTGGTGTTCTCCTCAAGCTGTGATATTGGATCGCAGTTCTAATCTGAGCATTCTCCAAACGCTACACCTACGATCTGACCTAAGAATCTCCACAATCTAAAAAAAATCTTTCATACATTAGTATCTTCCTCCTCTCTTCAGAAATCAGCTGATCATCCCTGCATCGATCCCCTCCTCGAAGGATCAAGGCAGTCGGGCCGACATATTGGGGGCAAAGGTTATGTTTTTTTGTTTTTTGCATTTTCATTATATTTTATTTATTTTAGTTTATTTTATATATTTGTCTTTTATATGATTTTTTTTAAAAGACTAAACATTTTTCATTTTTTATTTTCTTAATTTTTCATTATAGAGTACTTGAGTCAGTTTCCTATATTTTAAGAACCTACCATAAGGCACCTAGTTTCCATCAATGTATTATATCTGTCTTTTAAAATGATATCCATGTTGATGTAATTGTAACTTTGGAATGTATTCATCCATATATTTTATATATTGTACCTTGATGTTTATTCCAGGATGTGTCTGTAATGTATTTGAGTCATGTCATGCCCCGATGTTCCTATCGAGAGGTTCTATAATGTAAAAAAGTCATTTCAAGTCATTGTGGGTAACCCTCCTATTGGTCAAGGGTTAAATTCCCCACAGTTGTGGGGCCCTAGGGTTATTAGACTATCCTAGAGAAGTTGACCCTATGTGAGTCATTGTAAGTCGGGGCAATATTCCCCACCATTTTGTTAAGATAAACCTCCTTGTTAGTCGGAGGAGGAAAAGTCCCCACAGGTTGTGGGGCATTAGGGTTATTAGACACTCCTAGAGATGTCGACTTTAGTAAGTAATTTTTAAGTGAGGCTGACAAGTTGGAGTGGGTTTCAAGTGAACGGAAGAATATAAATAGAGAGTGAGCCTCTCTATTTATCACACACACATTCACTCATTGGGGCGCATGAGTGAGAGATAAGACACTGGGATCAGAGAGAGATACTACTACTGTTGGGAGATCATATTTATGTTTTTGGGTTTTACTTTTGATGCTGATTCTATCTTTGAGGAAGTTGCGGGGTTTTCTCCTTTATGGTTTCCCCGAGGAAAATTCTTAGTGTCTCTTGTCTCTTGTGTTTTATTGCTGTGAATTTTATTCTCTCAGTTAAAGATCCTAAGATCATAATGCTAGATTGAATGACAAAATTCTAACAATCCATCGTGGAGGAAAACTAAATATATCAAGATGCCTTATTTGACATGGTTAACAAACTCATAATTTTGGGATTATCATTAAGGAGTTGAATTTATTGCAATGGATCTACCCATAAATCAACCAAGATACGAGTCCATATTTCTCAAGGAACAATTACATTTGTATTGATCTTTTTGAGTCTACAAATCTGCAGAAATATCAACAATAAGGGTTGCTTAACGAATAACAAATTTTAAAAATTGTTGTTTTCCTACCATGAATCAACAATGTCCTACATTCCAATGGGAACCCCCAATTGATACCAGGCACCACATATTTCCTACTTAAACTATTTCTTAGCCAATCTCTATATTATTTCACAAGTCAACCATGATTTAGTACCTCCCATGTTATACCATCCAAGTTAAGTTCCAAAACCCAAACCATGGGCTCAACACCCAATCCAGCTCTTAATCATGTGTCATGTGAGCTGGCAACCAAGTATAATGTGCACAATGCATCTCAACCTCGTCTCTCTCTCTAATGTGGGTCCTTTGTTGTTTGATGGTATATGGTATACACTTATTTGACAGTAATTTTTAAACCACATACTCGAGGCCAAGGGAATCAATTTAGAGCCATCATGTTGCTCAATGACTCCTTTGAGTTAAGTTTTAGAAAAGGTTGGTGTATGTTGTACAATGATACACCTTGAATCCTTGAAGTATAATACAAGGTTGGCCTCGATGTCCAACTTGATGCTCTAGGCAATGAAGATGGGAATAGAGCAGGGTGACACAAAGAATGCAGAGAAAACACATTAAAAATACATGTTTTTCATGAAAGATATTGTCCCCAAAAATGCATCATGGAGGGGAGTCCTAAAATTTGTGGTTACAAAGATTATTTCCATGAATTACCAAGTGATGAACACATATGTATGTTAGTTCCTTGATGTTTTACTACACAAAGAAATTGTGGCATGCTCCAATGAAAAGAACTGCCTTAATGGCATCTTGTACAGGTCTCATAAATGCAGATGGTCATGTCTTTGTCTGTGATCATTTCTAGAACATACCACATCATATGGTTTTTGTTATTGAAAGATATGGTTAAATGTCTAGTTTTGATATAAAACCAAGCATGGTAGTACATTTGTGTGAATATTTCTTAGCAGTTTTGAGTGAGATCATGTTTGGTAATCATTTCCCAATAGTTTAAGGGGAGACAATGAAGGTTATAGATCCCTTGGAAAGTGGTCCATTGAGAAAGGGGAGACAATGAAGGTTGTAGATCCCTTGGAAAGTGGTCCATTGAGAAAGGGGAGACAATGAAGGTTGTAGATCCCTTGGAAAGTGGTCCATTGAGAAATCTTGTAAGTTTAGGGACTTGAAGGTCCACATGGGTATTGAAAATTGATCGTACTCTTCTTAAGGGGAATAATCAGATCAAATTCTAAACGGCCATCTGCATGTCTTAATAATAACCCCCAAGTGTATACAATAGCATAACCTAGTCTACATATCCAGTCTTTGACATGAATGCAAATGGGTAAAGCATGGTCCACACGTCATATTAAAAATAAAAGTATAAAAGGAATTGAGTGTGATGGCTTAATTTTCTCTTTGAAATTTTCTGTTGGCTTATTCTCAAACAGATGTATATAGGCCTCATAGACTTGATTTGGTTGTCGACGAATGATTCTTTATCACAATATCAATGATTAGAGCACCTGGAGGATAAGCCCTTGACGCCTCTCCCGTTGCATCTCTAAAACATTGTTGTTGATCCTATCGTCACGATTGAACTCAATGAAACTTATTGAGACTGAATGAGACTTGGTACCTGGTCCACAAAACTAGGTATTGAACCTATATATGATTGATGAAGTGAAGGAAACTTGATGTCTGGCGCTTTCTCCAGTTTGATTTTCTATTAATTGAGTTTGAACTCTAGGGATTGAACCTATATATGATTGGTGAAGTGGAGGAAACTTGGTGTCTAGTGTTCTCTACAATTTGCTTTGCTATTGACCAAGTTTGAACTCATCCTTACTCTTTGGTCAAATCGACTTTAGTTCTATGTGAGGTTCAAGGCCTCATAGACTTGATTTGGTCGTCAACAAATGATGCTTTATCACAATATCAATGATTAGAGCACCTGGAGGATAAGCCCTTGACGCCTCTCCCGCTGCATCTCTAAAACATGGGGCATCTCTTAGAATTGTCACCTACTCTTTGATACTTTTACTCTAATGCCCTACAACCTCTAAGAGAATTCTAAGAGATAACCCTAATGCCCCACAACCTATGGGGACTTTGTCTCCTCCGACCAACAAGGAGGTTTATCTTAACACAATGGTGGGGACTATTGCCCCGACTTACAATGACTCACATAGTGTCAACTTTTCTAGGATAGTCTAATAACCCTAGGGCCCCACAACTGTGGGGACTTTAACCCTTGACCAATAGGAGGGTTACCCACAATGACTTGACATGACTTTTTTACA
>LPNX010293518.1:0-17475 GCA_001517045.1 Pseudotsuga menziesii
CCGGGCAGGGCATATGGTTTTATTTGAAATTTTACCGGACTTTCTGGAGACCAAAACTTTGGAAAATTTTGAAATGCATGGATCCATTGGGAAATGCTTATGGGAAAGTAGTTTGTTTTAATTTCCTGAAACAAAGTTCTAAGTTCTATTACAGCTAGGAGATTTTACTTGTTATTAGAAAATGTGAAATATGGGCCAAAAACTTTTAAAACTAAAAGTTTGTTAAACTTTTTAATAGATGATAACCAGTTGAAATAAAAAGTTAATTGGTTTAACAACATAATAAATAGTTATACAAAATGAAATATTTAAATAGTTATACATGAAATATTTAAAAAGTGTTTTTGGCTTGGGATTTTTTACCTAGGGTAGAAAGGATTAATAAAATTAATAATAGTGTAGGTATAATGGTCATTTAATATATAGTAGATATAAGATTATAGAGTGCAAAATCTAGAAACTAGATAAAGTAATAATAATACAATTTGCAAGTAATCAATTAAGTGATAAAACTATTATATTTATCAACAAAACAAAGAAGAGATGTAAAAGCTCTTTTATAAAAACTTTATTCTATTCATTATATCAAAACAAATGAATTGTTGCATTAAGGCAACTTGAATTCGTGAGAGAATCCATTCGAATTGGTCTCCACTGCATGACAACCTAGCTTGGCTTATATAGAGCTCCAATGCCCTATGTCAGCCATGCAATCTCTCAAAGCTGAGTTGACAACCTCATAACTAAACTAAGTGAACTCAGGCACCTAAAAGCAAGGGACAATTGTATGATGAACTCATGCATGTGAGGAATCTTGTTAAAAAGACTCCAGGAGGGTTCTACTGGCTCAAAATAGCAAAGAGAGGCACTTAACACATATTTCATTAAATTTGGAATTATACAAGGGATCTAGAATTTAGAACTTCAACAAGATTGAGTTTTCAAAAAATGAAAAACCAAAAAATTACTTAATTCACTCATTTCAATCTTTATATTCTCCATTTTTTATAATATTATCAATATAAGCTATATAAAATCAAATTACAAACTATCTAAAACCAATGGAGTCATTAATCAAAATCTGCTACAGCAGGGAATTTCTTATCGTTAGCTTCCTGCCTTGCTACATCAGGGTCGTATGCAGCCCTTGAAACAGAATTAGAGCCACCACCGGCAACACTAGCAGTAGCACATGAAATAGATGGAGAGATTCCAACTCCCAATGAAGATAAATTCTGCCTTTGAGCATTGGCATCCCCCCCTCTCTTCTGACGAACCTGACCTCTACCTGCCATGATTTCTTGCTCAATGCCAATTTGCCAAATCTGAAATCTGAAATAAAAATGAGAACAGAGAATGCATTAGTTAGATTAAAAATGAGAATAAAAATGAGAATGCCAAGTGGACTCTGTATACCATTTACATTTTCAGCTCTCATACCCTACTTGACTGTGACACACAAATTCATTTCACCGTTTAAACATACTAGGGAAAGCCTCTTAAACACTTATAAGAAAATACCCTTGTTAAGGTTTACAAATTACTACATATGGGCTTGTCCTTAGACTTTCATACTGGAAAATGTTGTTTGGGACAGTCATAGTTAAATTGGCTTGGCTGGAAAATACATTGCATTCTACAGTCCCTTTGGAGTTGACAAACACACTTTTGCTATCTACTTGTGAAAACTTGGAATTGCTATAACTTTTGGCAATGGCATCCACAATTTTACTGAAAGTAACACTTGGAGTCTGGACTGATAAAAGAAATACTTATTGGCTGGAAATTATCATTTATTAAATTATTTGACAGTCCCATTTGGCATCTATCTATCAATTTTCAAATTGTCATTTTAGTGCTTGGTTGCCACTTCAAATGATTCCAATAACAGATGTATAGTTGAGAGACAAGTTGGCCAAGACATAAGTGTGTGTGTGAATGCCAAGTGTATGTGCTCAAAATCACAATGGTGTAAAATTTAAATGCTATAAACCAAATAACAATGCTTCTGTTATGCAATTACAATAATGAGCATCCAGTTGAGAAGTTGTGCATTGGTGCTCATTGCTATGTCAGATTTTCCTTTTAGATATGTGTGTTGAACAGGTTAGGAAACCATGTGACAGCAATGGCAACCAAATATTGACAGAGATATATATATCACAGTAAATGATGTTCTTTTGTCAAATCAAATGATCAGATGTTAGACTCAGCACTGTTGTCTTTTTGCACAACGTTTATTTATTATCACATCAAGCAAGATGACTGTATGGATAGTTGTCAGTTGCCAGTGGCCACCTACATCTGCATAGCAAATATTGACATTGTTTTACAAGCTGGAAAATACATTTTGTGACAACTCTTGTATTAAATGTTTGATTGCAAATTGGGACAGTCATTCCATTGTTTATTTTGCTGGTAATTACCTTGCCTACGGCTACAAGTCACCTCTTGCTCACCAATCCAAAGCTGGAAGTTACATATCTGTTGAAAACTTGAATAACATTTATGATTTATCATTTGAGTCTAGACTCTACATGCACAGTCACGTTATGAGTCACGTTATGCCATACCCATATGGTATCTTCATCTCACCGTCACGTTATGAGTCACGTTAGTCACATGGTGATTGCAATTTGTAGGTATTAAGACATTGGCACATTGCAAAGTTCAAACAGAAATTTCAAGTTTGAAATGGCACTGGCAGCCATACTAACTGGAACGGTGAACCCCTTCAAAAACGATCTGAATCGCTGATGCAACCACGGTATAGTGTCCATGATTCCACGAGCTTTCAAATGTGCTTTCAAGCTTTGCAACCACGGTCACGACTCACAGGATTAGTCTCTCTCACAACTGGGCATCAAGCATGGAAATATGTATAATATGAATTCAGTGATCTGTCTGTCCTCTCAATACCGTAGTTTGATTCATGTCTTTTCCTTTTGGAGAAATGGTTACATTGTGAAAATTTACCAGTAAAGAAGACTGGAGTTAGTTGTAAAGCATCGTAAGTCGCCTTATAAATTGACTACCTTCATGCTGGATAGTTAACTGCTAAGATGACCTATTAAATCCCTAAAAAACCATCTGAGGCCTTATAGACCCAGCTCCAAGCCTGGAATTTGACGGCTTAGAGAACGTATTTTCATTTTCAAAATGTATTTGACCTGTTAAAAAAATTTATAAACGTCAACAGCTACGCTTAGAAAAAATTTCAAACCGTCAAATATGAAACATCTTTATGGGGACATCATATATTAATATGTTAAGATATGCATTTTGAACCTATTTCTCTTTGGCGCTATGGCAAAACTTCTCCATGGTGATATTGTATATTGAGGAGCGTTAGCGAACATTAGTGAGCGGAGTGAGGAGCCTTAAAGGATATTTTGATTTTACAGATGTCCTCCCTCATCTGGCGTCCCAATATGAGTTTAAATATACAGAGAAGGCCCTACGTCGACCCTACAACTCCAACTCCTACCCCAACCTACAACTCCAGAGAATAGGGCTTTCTGTATCTCTCCGGTAGGATCATAAGGCTGCTGTCTGTTTGTCTCATAGATAGGTATTAAGTTAGGCCTCCCGTCATAATTTATGGGTTGGGTATGGATGCAAATCTGAATTGGGTTTCTAGTATTTGCCGCGCATGTATATATAACACTGGATATATTCATTATTCCTGAAGGTTATTAAAATTTGGATGATTAGCCTATCTTCATGTTCTGTTGTTGGGAAGTATTATGTGCAGTGAGTGATGAGCACAACAACTCAGTTGTATGGTATTATCGGCCTGTCAAACTGTGTTGTTCATGTTTACGCCATTTATTTTTACTCCCAAGTCCAAAGTCATCTCATAAAATTCTTGATGTTATTTGTTCACGGACTGAATGGAAGGTATTATTTAAAAGTTAAATTTACTTTGATGTTATTTTTTCACCGACTGAATGGAAGCTATTATTTAAAAAGTTTCTGGGGAACTTTCGATTGTAAAAGCAAGTGATCGAAAATGCATAGTCGAAATAAAGTTAGCAAATTTTACTTTCATATTTACAAATTTAAAATTTATATACATATAAAGACTGCAGCAGTAACTTTTTTCAATAGAAGATAGTCTGTTTTTAAAACCGATCAATTAAATTTATATGATAAACATCTTCTCTTAATATTCTTAAATTAAGTAAATCAAATTAAATTTATATGATAAACATTCTCCCTACATATTAAATTTTAGGGAATAGAAATTTCTACAATCTAATATTGACAACTACAATATAATTTATAGCGTCCAACTCCATTCTTCCATTGAAGATATCTTGACGAAGTATAAGGTGGAGATTAAGAGAAGCCCTGAAGAATTGAAATATGAGGAAAGCAAGGGCAGCAGAATTAGACTCAGACTTAGAAGCATTGTTGGGTTATGGCAAACGGTTCTTCTTCATTTCACATCAAGAATTCAGGAATTCCAAGAAATTAAGGATTGAAAATGTTGATTTGAAATAGAATATAATAATATTTACCTAAATATATTGGTAATTTCAATATCATAAGAGAAAGATGAAAACATAAGTTTTTTTAAAAGAAAGATTTTATCAAATTTTATAACATTTTGATTTATTAAATATATTTTTTAATTTTTTTATAAAAAAATTGACACTCATTAATATGATGAAAACGTAAACCAACGGTTATGGAAAACACAAAACCGTCATAAAATTTTGTAAATTTTGATTTGATAGGTAACAAAAATTTGAAATTCCAGGACTGCCCAGCTCATTCTGCCGAAGCACCCAGAAGAGATCACAGTACAAATTATATGTTTTTCCCAACCCAACGTGTACGACGGGATTAGAGAACAACAGGTGATTTCACTCAATCTACCAATAGCTAGAACTTGCGAACGAAATGAAATAAGGTTTCATAAATGAATTTAAAAACACTCCAGCTCAATTTCTTCTATACAAAAGGGGCAGCGAAGATATTGAGGAACAAGTGATGGTCCTCATTAACAAGCTGTAGGTTCCCAATTCTAAGGTCCCGAAAAGCTTTACTGTGAACTAAAGCACTCTATTGCTGGCTCGAAGTGAAGATTACCCTTTCAAATGAATCCGGAGAGGGCATATGGACTAAGTGAATCTGTAAGTGAATTAACGATGATTACAATATTGGGTAAGTCATATGTTTGAAAAGGGAGATCAAGTACTCAATAAATTATGGACCAGGAGGCAGGCTCCTTTCCATCTGAGACTCCTTGCCCGATGCGGACAAGCGGCTTTGCACCTTCTTTCACGAACAAATTTTGCAACTAGTAGCCATGTTAGGATAATATTTGCGAATTTCCATACCTAGTAATAGGTTTGTTACTTGCGGTTCTGGTTGATTTAAATTTATAATCAAATCATTGTGAGTTGCCACTCAAGTGCAGTTATGGAAGTGGATGAACTTCTTAAAAATTTATAATGAATTTTTTATCCTTAAACAAGCTCACACAACATTGCATGTATTTCAGAAACGTTGAGAACCAATTTTCGATCTAGTTGGGTTTGGGTATCTAATCTTTGTTTTTACCTAGAGAATATTTGGGTATTGGCTTCCTCTTTTTGTAGATCTTGACGTACTAAACTATTGACATAGCATTGGGAGGGTTGAATGACGTTGTTGCTGCGTGTGCATTGAATTGATAGAGTGTTGATTACATTGATAATGAATAAGCTCTTCATATTGAATGGTTCCATTTGAGTTTCACTGAAAGAGAAAATTAATTTGTAGCTTGTGATTTGTCTTGTTCATAGTCCATTAACCACGATAGATTAGAGTGGGAACAATAAAAATTCGTAGTAGAATTCTTTACCCACACAATATGTGCAGTTTTGAAGAGCTGGGTAAACATGCACTTGAAGTTGTTTTTTTGTTTTGCTTTTAAATGGTGAAACTTAGGACATATATTTATATTATGCATCACGTATGTGGCGGATCAGAACATACATATATTTATATTATGCATGTAGATAGGGTTTGAAGTCACCTGTGCAGATTATTCCGGGTCTAGAAAACTGATTGGGGGCAGGATTTTATCTTTTACCAAAAACATCTCTCTTGCGATCTGGAAATCATGATTTTTACACGTTTTATTTTACCAAATACATCCCTCGTGCAATTTGGAAATAGTGACTTTTTGTAGGCACTTTTTAGAGCCGAAACATCTTCACTCTGTCTATCCGAACTATATGAGATTGCATTGTATGAGATTGTTTTAGGATCTGGTAGTGCCTTGATCGCATGAGTTTTAATGCAAATCTAGAAACCACCTAGGTTACATTTTTTGCCAAGAGTTAACACCGCAGGGAGTTCGGTTGTGTTTTAAAGGATGGTTCTGTTTTGGTTGGGTCTAAATGCCTTGCATTATTGCCAGAATCAGTTGTGTATGATTCCCCAATGTTGTGGTTGGTAGGTGGCCAAAGTGGCTCGTAGCTGAATTTTCTCCATAGTATAACATATCATATTTATGAGAAGAGTTTAAATAAATAGTGGGCTAATTATAATATGAAATGAATTTAGGGCTACTTAGGTTGGCTGGAAATAGTTGTCTATGTTCATGAAAGTATTTTTGAATGATGGGGCATATGTAACTTTGTCTGGTTAACTGTCATTCTAAGTTTTCTGGTTTTCCCCAAGTACTGAACCAGTAATATGAAGATACTGTCATTCTTAAGCTTATGTTTCTCAAAGTGTGGAGCATATCTTTATTCAGGACGTGTTACATGGATCCTTTCTTCTGGCTTTGCTTTCCAGATATATATGATTTCCCCGTATAGAGTAGTCTAACCGGCTTTGCTTTTTAGATATTTGTACTTCTTTTAATAGAGTAGTCTAAACAAGTTCCATTGCGTTTTCTAGTAGGAATTTGACGGAATTTGAGAGAAGAATTCTTTGAACTTACATAAATCTGAATGACCTGGGTATTTAGATATTCAAAGCTATTGAATATATTTATATATTCAAAACCAAATTTAAAAAGAAAAACCAAAAAACTTTCCCCAAAAATAACCAGCATTTAGACTCCTCTTCTAATCAACTGGAATATGGGAATCGAATTAAACCCATCCTCTCTTGTTTTTTCATGGTTAGCAGCATTTCGAAATTGAGTTGTGGATTCACTAGACTGTATACTGAATGGTTACATAGTTGTTCTTTATGTCAATATTTGACACAGAATTAAGAAAATGAACATTTTTTTTAATTTTTATTTGTGTATGTGAACTGAATTAAACCCATCTTCGCTAGTTTCACAGAGTCCAGCAGCAATTCGAAACTGAGTTGTTAATTCCGTAGTTTAAATGGTTGTAATTGTCCTTTATTTTGAAATATGGTTTTATATTTTTTTTGAAATTTATAGTTTTTGATGTTGTAAATTTAGAATTAGCTTTATTTTAATCTGTATTTTAATGGTATAAGTAGATTCAGCATTTTTTAAAAATTTTGAAACATCCAAAAATTCCACTTAACAACTATAATCTAGATTTTGAAAAATTACAATAAATTTTTTTCAAAATAAAAATCATTCTATTTAAACCTAAATAACTATTTTAAATAATTGCCAATCATTTATTTGAATGTTATATTTCTAAATTTCATTTTGTAAACCTCGATGGTATAATCAACTCTATGAATGTATGAAGGATGTAATATATGGCATTACTTGTACATAAAAATAGTTATCAACTCTATGAATGTATATAAGATGTAATATATAGCATTACTTGTATATAAAAATAGCTAAATAGCTAGTGTTTTTTATATTTAATTATTTGATATAAGTTTGTAACTTACAAATAGTTTCAATATATTGTACAGTTTCCATTCAAGTAGTCTTGGCTTCATAGCTTCTAGATTATTGTCTATCAAAGAAGCAATACCAACTAAGATGAAGATGAAGTTATGGGAAAAAATGGCATTGGCATTGGAATTAGCTTTAGTCTTAGCCAAACAAAAAGTAAAGAAGAAGACTGGATTAAAAAGAGGTTGAAAATCTTGGTAAGTTTATAGACTTTTTTTTACTTTTACAATTTTGTTTATAGATTTTTATTTTTATTTTTACAATTTATTTTATTTAGTTTTTTTTACATGGTTTATTTAGTTGTTTTTCTATTAAGTTGAGTTGCATTATTTTCATTTTAAAAGAAACACCTTTTCATTTATATGCAATATCTCATGTGTGCTCAAAATCGTCACTTTCTTTGATGCACACACACACACACACAAGAAACTCTCTCGTCACTCACTAAGTTCAAAAATAGCTTAAATCTATTCACTTAATACCTCCATAGGAGGGCACAAAAGAATCTTGTAGTTTAGGTAGGATTTTGGGGCTAGGCATCCAAATAATGCCCCTTAATCATTTTTTCACTTGAAAAACATAGTTGTTGTCCTTAGGGTGCTATAAAAATCCTTTGAAATCAAGTGGTCGTGTATAGCCACACGGGGCAAGTGAAAGAGCGGCGCCGCGCCATAGGAGGTCAAACCCAAGGTTGCGGGTGTATGTTCTCTCAAGTGGGCTCACCACCACTTGTTGAAAAGGAGACGACCCAATACCGTTCGAGGGATAACTGCTCTTTCTCCACTTGACGAAGGTACTTAGTGACAATCTTAGGATGTCATTCCTTATAGGTGACTATAGTGGAAGCCGACAGTACCTGAGACAGATTTTGTCACAAGATCAAGGAAAGCACACGTCACAAGATTAAGGAAAGCTAATGACTGCTAGATTTTTTTCTAGCATAAGCATTTTCTTCTAGGATAAGAACACATACTTATGCTAGAAGAAAAGCTAATAGTTTCTAGCTTTCCAATAGAAAAATCATGTCCATGGTGATTGGTGGTTGCTAGCTTATACCTTGAGCTTGTTCCATGTGATATATTTTGAAATAAGCACATGGCAAAAGATCAAGGAAAGCTAGCGACTGCTAGCTTTCCTTCTAGCATAAGCATTTTCTTCTAGTATAAACACACATGCTTATGCTAGAAGGAAAGCTAACAGTCGGTAGCTTTTTAATAAAAAACCATGTCCATGGTGATTGGTGGTTGCTAGCTTATACCTTGAGCTTGTGCCATGTGCTCTATTTTGAACGAATACTATCTTTCCTTCTAGCATAACACACATGCTTATGTTAGAAGGAAAGCTAGCAGTCTCTAGATTTCTAATAGAAAAACCTTGGGCATGGTGATTGGTGGTTGCTAGCTTATACCTTGAGCTTGTGCCATGCACTCTATTTTCAAATAAGCACATGGCACAAGATCAAGGAAAGCTAGCGACTGCTAGCTTTTTTTCTAGCATAACCATTTCCTTCTAGGATAAGAACACATACTTATGCTAGAAGGAAAGCTAGCAGTCGCTAGCTTTCCAATAGAAAAATAATATCCATAGTGATTGGTGGTTGCTAGCTTATACCTTGAGCTTGTGCCATTTGCTCTATTTTGAAATAAGCACATGGCAAAAGATCAAGGAAAGCTAGCAACTGCTAGCTTTCCTTCTAGCATAAGCATTTCCTTCTAAAATAAACACACCTGTTTATACTAGAAGGAAAGCTAACAGTCGCTAGCTTTCAATTAGAAAAACCCTGTCCATGGTGATTGATGGTTTCTTGCTTATACCTTCAGCTTGTGCCATGTGCTCTATTTTGAATGAATGCTAGCTCTCCTTCTAGTATAAGCATTTCCTTCTAGCATAACACACATGCTTATGCTAGAAGAAAAGCTAGCAGTTGCTAGATTTTCAATAGAAAAATCATGTCCATGGTGATTGGTGGTTGCTAGCTTATACCTTGAGTTTGTTCCATGTGATGTATTTTGAAATAACAACATGGCAAAAGATCAAGGAAAGCTAGCGACTGCTAGCTTTCCTTCTAGCATAAGCATTTCCTTCTAGTATAAACACACATGCTTATGCTTGAAGGAAAGCTAACAGTCGCTAGCTTTCCAATAAAAAACCCTGTCTATGGTGATTGGTGGTTGCTAGCTTATACCTTGAGCTTGTGCCATGTGCTCTATTTTGAACGAATGCTAGCTTTCCTTCTAGCATAACAAACAAGCTTATGTTAGAAGGAAAGCTAGCAGTCGCTAGCTTTCCAATAGAAAAACCTTGGGCATGGTGATTGGTGGTTGCTAGCTTATACCTTGAGCTTGTGCCATTTGCTCTATTTTGAAATAAGCACATGGCAAAAGATCAAGGAAAGCTAGCGACTGCTAGATTTCCTTCTAGCATAAGCATTTCCTTCTAAAATAAACACACATGCTTATACTAGAAGGAAAGCTAACAGTCGATAGCTTTCAATTAGAAAAACCCTGTCCATGGTGATTGATGGTTGCTAGCTTATACCTTCAGCTTGTGGCATGTGCTTTATTTTGAAAAAATGCTAGCTCTCCTTCTAGCATACGCATTTCCTTCTAGCATAACATACATGCTTATGCTAGAAGAAAAGCTAGCAGTCGCTAGCTTTCTAATAGAAAAATCATGTCCATGGTGATTAGTGGTTGCTAGCTTATACATTGAGCTTGTTCCATGTGATGTATTTTGAAATAAGCACATGGAAAAAGATCAAGGAAAGCTAGCGACTGCTAGCATTCCTTCTAGAATAAGCATTTCCTTCTAGTATAAACA
The DNA here is from genome assembly GCA_001517045.1 of Pseudotsuga menziesii. Lineage (NCBI taxonomy): Eukaryota > Viridiplantae > Streptophyta > Pinopsida > Pinales > Pinaceae > Pseudotsuga > Pseudotsuga menziesii. Next base: position 10,661 of record LPNX010293518.1, read on the forward strand.
CATATGCTTATGCTAGAAGGAAAGCTAACAGTAGCTAGCTTTCCAATAAAAAACCCTGTCTATGGTGATTGGTGGTTGCTAGTTCATACCTTGAGCTTGTGCCATGTGCTCTATTTTGAATGAATGTTAGCTTTCCTTCTAGCATAACACACATGCTTATGTTAGAAGGAAAGCTAGCAGTCGCTAGCTTTCCAATAGAAAAACCTTGGGCATGGTGATTGGTGGTTGCTAGCTTATACCTTGAGCTTGTGCCATGCACTCTATTTTCAAATAAGCACATGGCACAAGTTTAAGGAAAGCTAGCGACTGATAGCTTTCCTTCTAGCATAAGCATTTCCTTATAGGATAAGAACATATACTTATGCTAGAAAGAAAGCTAGCAGTCGCTAGCTTTCCAATAGAAAAATCATGTCCATAGTGATTGGTGGTTGCTAGCTTATACCTTGAGCTTGTGCCATTTGCTCTATTTTGAAATAAGCACATGGCAAAAGATCAAGGAAAGCTAGCGACTGCTAGCTTTCCTTTTAGCATAAGAATTTCCTTCTAAAATAAACACACATGCTTATACTAGAAATAAAGCTAACAGTCGCTAGTTTTCAATTAGAAAAACCCTGTCCATGGTGATTGATGGTTACTAGCTTATACCTTCAGCTTGTGCCATGTGCTCTATTTTGAACGAATGTTAGCTCTCCTTCTAGCATAAGCATTTCCTTCTAGCATAACACACATGCTTATGTTATAAGAAAAGCTAGCAGTCGCTAGCTTTCCAATAGAAAAACCCTGAGCATGGTGATTGGTGGTTGCTAGCTTATACATTGAGCTTGTGCCATGTACTCTATTTTCAAATAAGCACATGGCACTAGATCAAGGAAAACTAGCGACTGCTAGCTTTCCTTCTAGCATAAGAATTTCCTTCTAGGATAATAACACATACTTATGTTACAATGAAAGCTAGTAGTCGCTAGCTTTTCAATAGAAAAATCATGTCCATGGTGATTGGTGGTTGCTAGCTTATACCTTGAGCTTGTGTCATGTGATCGATTTTGAAATAAGCACATGGAAAAATATCAAGGAAAGCTAGCAACTGATAGCTTTTCTTCTAGCATAATCATTTCCTTCTAGCATAAACACACATGCTTATGCTAGAAAGAAAGCTAACAGTCGCTAGCTTTCCAATAGAAAAAACCTGTCCATAGTGATTGGTGGTTGTTAGCTTATACTTTGAGCTTGTGCCATGTGCTCTATTTTGAACGAATGCTAGCTTTCCTTCTATCATAAGTATTTCCTTATAGCATAACACACGTGTTTATGTTAGAAGGAAAGCTAGCAGTCGCTAGCTTTACATGCTGATTGGTGGTTGCTTGCTTATACCTTGAATTTGTGATATGTGCTCTATTTTGAACGAATGCTAGCTTCCCTTCTAGCATAAGCATGTCCTTCTAGCATAACCCACACGCTTATGTTAGAATGAAAGCTAGTAGTCACTAACTTTCGAATAGAAAACCTTGGACATGGTGATTGATGGTTGCTAGTTTATACCTTGAGCTTGTGCCATGTATTCTATTTTCAAATAAGCACATGGTACAAGATCAAGGAAAGCTAGCAACTGCTAGCATTCCTTCTAACATAAGCATTTCCTTCTAGGATAATAACACATACTTATGCTAGGAGGAAAGCTAGTCATCGCTAGCTTTCCAATAGAAAAATCATGTCCATTGTGATTGGTGGTTGCTAGCTTATACCTTGAGCTTGTGCCATGTGCTCTATTTTGAAATAAGCACATGGCAAAAGATCAAGAAAAGCTGGTGACTACTAGCTTTCATTCTAGCATAAGCATTTCCTTCTAGCATAAACACACATGCTTATGCTAGAAGGAAAGCTAACAGTTGCTAGCTTTCCAATAAAAAAACCCTGTCCATGGTGATTGGTGGTTGCTAGCTTATACCTTGAGCTTGTGTCATGCGATCTATTTTGAAATAAGCACATGGCAAAATATCAAGGAAAGCTAGCAACTGCTAGCTTTCCTTCTAGCATAATCATTTCCTTCTAGCATAATCACACATGTTTATGCTAGAAGGAAAGCTAACAGTCGCTAGCTTTTCAATAGAAAAACCCTGTCCATGGTGATTGGTGGTTGTTAGCTTATACCTTGAGCTTGTGCCATGTGCTCTATTTTGAATGAATGCTAGTTTTCCTTCTAGCATAAGTATTTCCTTCTAGCATAACACACGTGTTTATGTTAAAAGAAAAGCTAGCAGTCGCTAGCTTTACATGGTGATTGGTAGTTGCTCGCTTATACCTTGAATTTGTGCCATGTGCTCTACGAATGCCAGTTTACCTTCTAGCATAACCCACATGCTTATGTTAGAAGGAAAGCTAGTCGTCGCTAGCTTTCCAATAGAAAAATCACGTCCATTGTGATTGGTGGTTGCTAGCTTATACCTTGAGCTTGTGCCATGTGCTCTATTTAGAAATAATCACATGGCAAAAGATCAAGGAAAGCTAGTGAATTCTACCTTTCCTTCTAACATAAGCATTTTCTTATAGCATAAACACACATGCTTATGCTAGAAGGAAAGCTAACAGTCGCTAGCTTTCCAATAGAAAAACCCTATCCATGGTGATTGGTGGTTGCTAGCTTATACCTTGGGCTTGTGTCATGTACTCTATTTTGAACAAATGCTACCTTTCATTCTAGCATAAACATTTTTTTCTAGCATGTCACACATGCTTATGGTAGAAGGAAAGCTAGCAGTCGCTAGCTTTCCAATAGAAAAACCCTAGGCATGGTGATTGGTGGTTGCTAGTTTATACCTTGAACTTGTGCTATGTACTCTATTTTCAAATAAGCACATGGCACAAGATCAAGGAAAGCTAGCGACTGCTAGCTTTCCTTCTAGCATAAGCATTTATTTATAGGATAATAACACATACCTATGCTAGAAAGAAAGCTAGCAGTCGCTAGCTTTCCAATAGAAAAATCATGTCCATGGTGATTTGTGGTTGCTAGCTTATACCTTGAGCTTGTGCTATGTGCTCTATTTTGAAATAAGCACATGGCAAAAGATCAAGGAAAGATAGCGACTTCTAGCTTTCTTTATAGCATAAGCATTTCTTTCTAGCATTTTTTAGAAGGAAAACTTTTCTTTTTAATGAGTCTCTACTTGTGCTAGATGCAATGGATTTTTATTAAGGGGGTCAATGAGTTATGAAATTTTGCATTTTATACTATTTCAATGCCCAATGAAATTTAAAATTGAAGTTTTCCAGCATTTCCACCACCTTCTAGTGACGCAGTTTTTGCACTTTCATTAGCAATTGCTACTATATTTTGTTTACCTTATCCTTTAAATATAGAGATCTTTATGGGATACCTGGAAATAGATGGAAGGCCTTTTTTCTTAGGGAGTTTAGTACTATTTTGACTTAAATTGCATGACATTCTTTTTTATTAAAGTGATAAAAAATAGCATATAAGTATTGCAATTTTTGGACCATCTTTGTTGGCACTCAATAGATCACGAGTAGATGAAGGAGTGAACAAAATTACAAAATCATGAGCATGGAGAAAGTCAACAACATGAGCAAATTAGGGTTTTGCATTTTTCATTTATAAATTATAAAACATGAAGAACACAAATTAAATAACAATTCTAAAGATAAATTTCACCTTCCAGTTCCCCTCAATGCCAAATTCAAATCACCTTTAGGTTCAAATTTGCATATAGGATCACCTCCATTCCGAATCGAACTAAGCTTCATCCATGAAGTTTTCCAAACATAAACGAACTTGAGAATTTATTTCAGTTTCATCAAATTTCGAACTTCAAGGTTGAAGCCTTGAAGTTCAATGAACCTGTGATTCCTAAATAACCATCTCATTATTTTTAGTCTATTATGTTTCGGTTAGGATAAACATGGTCTTTTATTTTTAGTCTATTATGTTTTGGTTAGGATAAACATGGTCTTAAACTCTTACAAAGTTTATAATATTAAATATTATTTAAATTGTTTGAATCATTTTTTAAAATTTTGATTATCCATGTTAAATAAATTTTTTTTATTACATATATAGTTTTCAATAAAGAATACACATTTAATCCTTCATTAAATGGAACCTCTAATTTTCTCCATTGTCGTTGCAAAATTGTCATTTGTGATCTTCTCCCAGATCCACTCAAAACAAAGTGGTGATGGGTATGTATATGTTTTTATTATATTTAATTCTTAAATATGAATATTTATAAATATTTAAAATAATAATTTAATATACATTTTTAACCATTAAATTTTTTATTATAGTCAATAATTAAAATAAATATTTAGAAAAAACACTTTAATATAAACTTGTAAGGTCATTTTGTTTACTTGTTATAGGCTAAAAATAGTGACAATCAACATTCTATAGTTTAATCTGTTGCCTTTTTTTTCCTATAGTGTATGGAGTTAAAGCAAAGGGAAAGACACAAAAATAATGTATGCTTTGACATACTCTTCGTTTTTAATTGAGAAAATCAAAAAATTTGAAAATTGAGTTTCCATATATTTTTAAAAGTGAAAATATAATATATAAGGATATGTTTTAATATTATTTACAAAATGAAAATGGATTTTATAGAAATAGTTTTTAAATTAGTTTAAAGTTTAGGTATAACTTTTAGTTAATACAGTTGTATGTTGTTTAATGAGTTAACAAAATGTAATGATAAAAGAACTACTTGGTTAATGACATAAAAATATGATGATTTATAGTCTATCATTTATATGGGTTCAATTTATTTATTTTTTTGTTCACAAGTCTTTAAGTAAACCAATAAACTTAATTTGGTATAAAAGCTATAATGAAGGAGGTCTTATTTATGTATATTTTATTATTTTTATGTCTATTTTCGTATTAGAGGTAATCTATATGTAACATTTAATTGTTATTAGCAATAGAAAACTAGAGGTAGTGTCTTTGTATAATTTACTTGTTATTAGCAATAGAAATTATCTCAAAAATTATATTCTTGGTGTAGCCTCCAAGCTTCACATGAGGTCACAAAACATAAATTAGTTAGGTAGGATTGATTGGGCTAGGCATCCATTAATGCCCTCCAATCTACTTTCATTAGGTATATTTTGAAACATAGCATTGTTGACTTATAGGGTTCCTTATAAATCCTGCTATAAGCAAGTGTTAAAAGAAAACTCGGATCAGAATTGCGCCGTGCCCAAGGAGGTTAAAGCCGAGGTATAGTTTCCCTGCTCTCCCCTATGAGTCACCCAACTCATTGTAGGGAGACGACACTATACTGTACAGGCCGAACCATTGATCCACACTTGACCCAAGGTATCTTAGTGGCCAAAGTTAGGAAATCACCAAGGAGCACTTGTGGGTGCAATTGACTCCTGAAGTCAGCTATTGTCGTTGGGAGGTGTTGCCAAGTCTTCTAGATTGGAACATTTGCCCCATCGCCAGTAGAACTGCCTCTTTCTTACCTTCACTAGTCAATTGGTGTGTGGACTCCATTGTCACCATCAATTGTGCTTTTGGAAGGCCCACTTACATATCCGCGGAAAACCATACACTTTTTTTATATTTATATATTCAACCTACCAAACTCATAATTAAACATAACCTACATTTTGTGACTCTTTCACTAAACCGACTTTGAACATATCACTCACTTGTTGCACCTTTTACACTTATTTGTAGCTTGTGATTTGTCTTGTTCATAGTCCATTAACCACGATAGATTAAGGGTGGGAACAATAAAAATTCGTAGTAGAATTCTTTACCCACACAATATGTGCAGTTTTGAATCGCTGGGTAAACATGCACTTGAAGTTGTTTTTTTGTTTTGCTTTTAAATGGTGAAACTTAGGACAAACATAATTGCATGTTTATCAAGCCCCCACATCCTTATAATCATTTGGACGGTCTTCTTATAGAAGTTGATAAGAATTTCTAACAACAAAGGTTTTTAAATTTTACATTTTATTTTTTACAATTTCAAATATTATGAGTGATTCAATATCAAGTACTTACATCCCATTGGAGATTCACTACTCGTCAATATTTTTTTCTCTTCGTCTCATTCTCATCCTCATCTTGATTATTTGTCTCATTTGTTTAAGAAAGAGGGTTCGTGAACACCCCAAACATATTAATGAACTCGGCACAAGTCCTCTCTAAATGATTCACATGATATTAATCATATATTTCTCCATAAGTATAGTGAAAATTGACATGTCTTTTCCTTTAAGTCATGACTTTTCATTTCGAACCTACATGAAATACAATGGGCTCTATTTTGCCATGTGCTATATTTTGAACGAATGCTAGCTCTCCTCCTAGCATAAGCATTTCCTTCTAGCATAACACACATGTTTATGTTAGAAGAAAAGCTATCAGTCGCTAGCTTTCCAATAGAAAAACCCTGAGCATGGTGATTGGTGGTTGCTAGCTTATACCTTGAGCTTGTGCCATGTACTCTATTTTCAAATAAGCACATGGCACAAGATCAAGGAAAGCTAGCGACTTAGCATAAGAATTTCCTTCTAGGATAAAAACACATACTTATGTTAGAATGAAAGCTAGCAATCGCTAGCTTTCCAATAGAAAAATCATGTCCATGGTGTTGATGTATATGTAACTTTGGAATGTATTCTTCTATGTATCTTATGTATTGTAACCCGATGTTTATTCTGGGATCTTTCTATTATGTATTTAAGTCATATGGTCATGCCCCGATGTTCCGATCGGGAGGATTATAATGTAAACAAGTCATATCAAGTCATTGGGTAAGTCCCCACTGTTTAGGGGCACTTGA